>QLON01002618.1:0-17172 GCA_003313675.1 Termitomyces heimii | reverse complement strand
GGGAATGCGGGGGGGTTGTTGCTTTGAGTTTGGGGGTTGGGGTTTTCACTAGAGGACCACGGGGTTCCTCCCCTGGGGTTCCAGGGGGCTCGGGAGTTCAAGTACTTGCTGCGATCTTTTCAATATTATTGGTCAATTTGCATGACGAGGGCCTTGTATCTGTTGTAAGAGGGTTGTTTCGGGGCAAGTCAGAGGACGTCCTTGATACATTGTGGCAGTGCATGGTGGAGGGCATACCAGAGGGTGCTATAATTCCAACCTGTCTTGTAAGCTTCCTTTTCAAAATGTACAATGAAGGTGGTGAAGCGTTCTTCGGAGCATATCCAGAGGTTGAAGAGGTTGTCCTCGGCCTTGGCCACAGTGTCATAGATCCCAAACTTCCTGGAGAACTCATCAACAAAGGTTTGCCAGTGAGAGAGTGCTGGGTTGTTGGGGTTGAACTGGATGAGGGCGGTGTAGTGGTCGAAGGCAATCCCCTGGAGGTACAAGGCAGCGAAGGCCACCCAGGAGTTGTCAACCTGGAAAGTGAGTGGCTTCACCTGAAACGTATTAAGACATTGGGTGAGGAATGTACGCCATTTCTGGGGGTCCTGGCCCATGAAGGTATTGGGTTTTTGAATGTCCAGATGCCCTTCACAGGTGAGAGCATCACGAATGTCATCGGGTCTGGCGCCATTGCAGGGAGGGGGGCCGGTGTTGTAGTAGTAATAGTAGTGGTTACCCCCTCCTCCTTGTGGAGGGAAGGCATCAAGGGCAGGGCCCCACCTGCCGGGAGGGCCTCCTCCAGGCAGCTTACCTGGGGGTCCATGCCCGGGAGGTCCGTTGTCCCAAGGGGGTTCATTCTGATTGGGGGGAGGCCCAGGTCTCCATACAGGTGGCAGCGGAGGGGGCCGGTGTGAGTTTGGTGGTGTCGAGTTGATTTGAGGAGGGCTGGGTACCAGATCGGGTGCTAGGTCGTGCAGGAGACATTTAACCCAGGAGGATTGCGCCTGCATTGGAGGTCATAGGGGGTTCCGTAGGTCAAAGTGAGGCGGCGGGTTGCAGCAGAAGCTGGGTTCCAGAGGGGCTGGGGTGGACATGGGGAGCTGGGCTGGGACGGCCACGGGCGCGGGCATGGGAGGTTGTCCATTGTTGCCACGCATGGGCTCATTGATGTAGCGCAGCATGTCATCCATGCTAGTGGTGTCCGTCCGGGGTCTGCTGAGGTTTGCTGGGGGTGGGGGTTGGATGTTGTCTGTTCATGGAAGTGGTTTCAGGGGCCTTTGGGGCTGTCCCCAGGTCTCAAAAGTGCTAGGGATGGTGTTAGCTCTACGGTGAGTTGACAAACCTATCATACAGGCAGTGGGCTAATCGAATAGTCCCCCTGCTGGGTTGAGGGACCGCAGTATGGCCAAGGCGTTTCATCGTTCTTCCCATTGTCATTGCTCCGGAGTGGGGACCGTGGGGGCTGCCGGAGCGGGTTCCGGAGGTTCCTGTCAGATGTGAATTGAGCAACCCGGATCTGCGGGGTTGTTGAGGGGATGGGGAGAGGGGGACGCATGAACTTCATTGAGCAGTTGATGCAATTCTTTGCAGAGGATCATATTGCATCTATATATTACCATAGTCTGCTCCGGGAGTTCTCCTCACGTGAGGCAATCCCCAAATTCGACCAAGCAATGGGCCCATTCCTCCGGAGTGCCTACAAAGTCGTCGTGTCCGAAATCTGTGAGTAGCACCCTTGCCCACCTCACGAAGTCCTCTGGCGAGATCCTGAGTGAGTGGAGTACTTCATCCTGTTGCTGTTCATACTCCTCAAGGCATTGTCATCCTACGGGTGAGGGAGGGGTCCTAGTGGGTGGGGTGGCAGTCAGATAGTGTCGAGGGGGGTAGTTGTGGTTGGGGGGTCCCCGAAGTTGGGGGGCAGGGTGCTGGTAGTCATAATAGGGGGTGGGTGCAAAGGAGCCCTCACTGGGGGGTATCAGGCAAGGTCTGCTGGAAACTGGTGGGGTCTCCGGCAGGCCCCCGGGGAAGCTCCGGTATAAGGGGACCTCCACAAGTTGTGCCATGGCTAGGTTGGGCGGGGGGGCCCGGCTGACTGAGGGCCCCAAATTGTAGAGGGATGGGTCAGGGGCCCAGTGATGGTGGAGATATTGTGGTTCATATGGAAGGAGTGAGTAAGTGAGGCAGGGGGTCTGCGCAGGATAATGATCTGGGACCAGATGCCCATAAGGGTCAGTCTGGTAGCCTGTGGGGTAGTAGGTGTGAGTATACATAGCCATCAAGAATGGTGTAAGGAGGAGTCTTGATATTATGTCAGGTTCCGCTGAGTCGGGGGCTTTCTAGGAAAGCAATGCCCTTACGAGGCGGACTTGATCTACGAATACCCAGGTGTCTGAAACTCCAGGATTAAGGCTCCGGGGTTTAAGACACAGACAGGGGGGGTGGTCCCGGGGGAATGGAACTTGATCCAGAGTTTCAGGTATTTTGCAGAGGCTGGGAGTTGGTGGGGATCGAGTTGGAACCAGAGGTTCTAAGACAAGACCTGGTTAGCAAGTTAAGAGTCGCGGAGTGTGTACCAAACTTAGAGCATGCAATTATTCAGGCATGCCAGTCAAGCGTACTAGTCAAAGCATGCTAGTCAGTGTGTACCAATCAAGCAAAGGGCATGCAACAATTCAGGTAATATCAAGACTAACGAATACAGCAGTGGGATGATTTCCGGAAGGCATTGAGTAACGGGCCGGGACTGTATACTTGGATTGTGCATGTGGGGTGCGCGATCAATGGGTGTGGGGGGATCATGATGCGTGATGGCCAGAAGCGGGTGGCATGATCCAGCGGTTGATGGCAGTCGATCCTGGAGTTCATGATGCAGGGTTCCCAGGGGGTTGGCTATTGGCGGTTGTGATGCGAGTTAATGGTGGCATTGGTAGTTGCAGGGCGGGGCGTGTTGTGGGATTAATGAAGAGGGTCCCAGGTGGTGTTCCGGGGTTGTTCTGGGGGACTCTGGAAGGGGTCATGACAAGAAACAATAATTTGTCTCCAAAGATCAATATGGCAGAGGAATTCCCTATATATGCCATTTAGTATGAGCAAGCAACTTGCACAACAAGTCACTACAGATAACATAGTAGTTGAAGACACATTTAATTGAAAAAACCAATATAAATTGGCACATTTTTAGCAAAGAAGTCCAAAATAGACAATAATTGCAACCCACAATTTGTGGTTCAACATGCAGAAGCACCTATGCAGTGTTAGATAGAAGTGCACACTAAAGCAAGACCAGCAGCTAAATCAGTGGGATTGAAAGAGCAGAAACAGCACTTTATGTGGCTTAAGCAGGAGTTTAAGCTTCAGGAAGCAAGTGGCAAACATCTGGGAGCTATACAAGCTCAGAAAGGATGCTTTACATGTGGTAGTCTAGACTAGTAGTCTAAGCAGTGCTCTTGTAAACTAAGAAAGGCAAATGTGCATGTAGCATATATAACAGCAAATAAATCAGACTATGAGTTTGAGAATGAATCAGAGAAAAAGGCAGAATAGCCTGAATTAGCTGCTAAAGCAGAAGAAGAGGATGATGCAGTGAGCATCCTAATTAATGAGAAAGAATATATCACAGTGAGCATATATAACAATGACTATTATAGTTGTGATAATGACTCAGAGCATCTAGTAGCAATAATTGAGGCTCCAGAAGGGGAGTAGACTATTGGCAGTTGTTATATAAAGATGTTCTGTGTACACTTGCACAAAGCACTAAAGAAGTTAGAAAGGCCAAAGTTATAGTAAGTAGAGAAACAATGTCTCATCAGTTATGTAGATGTAAAAAGCCATCTAGCCTGAACCTTATGAGACTCAAGTAGTACTATCATAGAGATAATACCTCACTTTGCTCATATATATAAAATATGAGTGCATGAGCTGAAAAAGCTACTGATGCTCTAGCTAGGAATGGTTGAAAGTTAATCTATGGTCTGATATGGGACAAAAGTTAAGGTGACCACTTTAAGGTTAAGCTTGGTTGAGTATGTCAATGTAGCAAACTTTGATTGCTATAATATGATAATTAGAACTTTGTTTTTATAAAGGAATAATGTGGTTCTTGACTTTGTAAAAGACAAAGTCATTATAAATGAAGAATGGATGTTAAGAAAGTGGCATTGGAGGATATAAATAGATGGTTATGCTATCAGCAAGCAACAAAGTATCATTGTCTACCAAGGTGACTAAATGTAACCATGGAAAATGAGCCAAAGAAAGCTCAACCAATAGCAAGCTTACTAGTAAATATGCTGGAAATATTAATGATGGAGGCTAAAATCAATTAGACTCAGAAGCAAAAAAACCAGCTCAATCAGGCTAAATAGGATGGTAGTACATTTTAGAGAATTGACCAAGCAATTCAATCATTAATAATATCACATGCAAAGGTTGAAGATCTTGAGAAGGGCAATGATTCAGCACAGGCTAATAATGGAAGTAGTCAGAGACTGTGGGATTGCCTGACTGTTCTACTAGATTTTCAGTGGGCATTTGACCTGTAAATGCCATGAAAATGGAATAAGATGGTTATGTCAATATAACAGTATGAGTAGTAGAAGTAGGGAAGGCTTGAAGCAATATTTTGCTTAGTTACAGACAATGAGATTTCCTAGCCCAGAATTGTCTTTGACAGTAAAAAAATATTGTTGTGATGGAGCCATTCACTATGCTTCCACTTAGCTAGAAGTCCAAGACAAATTGAAGAAGCAACTAAAAGCTCTAAGAGAGTAGTATGATAATGCAGCTTGGCTATGAGAATAGAAAGTAAAGATGCCTGGTAAAGATAAGCATAGGCAAGGAGGCCTAAGTGATGAGGATATTTCACAGCTGTAGGACCATTGGAAAGATGAGTTTGTGGATATAGTGAATGGTACAAAGAAGGAGTTGCCTTTTTAGAGAGAAGTGAATTATGAAATAAATCTTATTGATGAAAATAAGGTATACAAGTATTATTTGCCACAATGTCTGTGAGCTTTGCAGGATTAGTTATATAAAAAAATCAACTGGTATATCAATGCACATTAGTGAAAAGCTAGGCTAGCAGCACAGGCTGTGCCTCTACTCATTGGAATAGTTTTTTGAGTATCTCTAATTTTCAGGTTTATTTCTATTTTAGTCAGAAATAAAGAGTAAGTTGCATGTAGAAATACAGACATAGTCATGTGACTATGTTTGGATATATTTGGAAGTGGTTCAAGTTGGTTGATCCACATCTTAATCCTCAACCACCATTATGAAACCTATTCTTCCTGCATAATGCTTTATTGTCACTTTTCTTTTTGCTCAAAGGTATTTTCTACATTAAATTGGAGCTCAAAATGATCTAGAGAAGTCTACTATTGGAAGGATTGGTAGAGAATTGGAGATGGACAAAGAAAACCATTCTGAAGGCTGTCTTGCTAAGCTTACTCCATATGATAAACAGGCTATTATTTGACAAATCTCAATTAAGATACTTGATACAGCTGTCCAGGCCACTAATTTTATCAACAACATCATTTTTAACCCTGTCTCTCTCTAGACTGTCTAGAATGTATTGAAGAAGAAGAGGTATTGGTTTGCTACTAAGAGAAAAGCTCCTATGCTCAAAGCTAAACATTAACAATTACAGCTTAAATGAGCTTAGAAGCATCAGAACTGGATTATAAAGGACTAGAAAAGGGTGTTGTAGACAGATGAGACAAAGATTAACAGAATTGAATCAGATGGGAAGCAGTATATGTGGAAGCTACAAGGAGAAGGCATTTTAAACCAAATAACTATTATGGCATGGCTATGCATGAAGCTTGAAAAGTTGATTGAATTCTGTCAATGGACTTTATGATTAATGTCAAATGCTAAGCAATAGCTCCTAATTGGAAGATTATAATAAAGTTATAAGTTTTGTAGCTTATCATATATACTCACTAAATTAAACCAGGCTTAGTCTATTGTCAATGTGTCTACACAAAAAGATAAGCTGCTTACAAAGCAGCTAAGTATGGTATTATATGGTAAAATAATTAAGTATGTAAATAATAATAAAAATAACTACACTAATTATGTGAATATATTCATATAGTGGCTCTGCTCTGCTATAGGCTGTATAGGTTGAAATGAGGTAGAAAAGCTTGTAAAGGTGGTGAAAATTATAAATGCAGAGCAGTACTGTGAACTTTGAATAATGGAGCAAAGGAGAGCTTTGAGAAGTTGGAGATAGAAGAGGATGCCTGCTATTTTTAATAGGATAATAACCCTAAACACAACTCCAAGAGGGCTAACAAGTGGTTTGAGGACAACAACTTTGATGTTCTTTAGTGGTTAGCCCAATCCCCTGATTTTGACCTTATTAAACATCTCTAGAAGTACTTTAAAGCAACTTAGGCAGTATGAAACACCTTATGGTATAGATAAATTATAGAAGAGGATTGCAAAGAAGTGAGATGAAATATTATTAGAGGTATACCATAGACTAATGGAAAGCATGCTTAGAAGGATTGAAGCAGTTATTAAGGCAAATGGAGGACATACAAAGTATTAGATACTAAAATTAGAGATGCTTAAAAAACCTGTTCTAATGAATAATATTTTAAAATGGCTATTGCTCCATCAATTTTGATTTTAATTACATAAAACTAGGTTTATTTAATAGCTACAATGCCATAGTATTTTACATAATTTAATTAGGATTTTGTGTACTTTCTATTCTTTATGCCAATATTATCTTTTAAAAAGTATGAAATATTGAAACAGTTTTTTGAGCTACTGTAAGTTATTTGGATTAGTTTAAATAGAAGCAATCACAAATGAACCAGTTTTCACTGAGTTCTGGAGCTAAATTACACTTTACAAATGCTTTTATGAAATGATAATAAATGAGTAATAGAGTTTATTGGTTTTTAATTAATGTAACCTCAGTTATACTAAAAGAAGGTCCAAATAGTATATAAAACTAATAACCTAAAATAAACTATTGCCTTGGGCCTAAGATATTCACTTCCTGGGGATTCTGAGTGTGGGCAATCAGTTCTTTGCCTTTTATTGCAGAATTCCCTTTTATTTATGCTTTTTTCTCCCTGCATGATATGTAATATTTTCTAGTTATATCAAATCATTTTTTGGTTATTGGGCTTCTATTTTTCAGTTCTAAGAGACTTGGTATAAATTTTACTGGCCCAGAAATGTCTTCCAATTGATTTTAATGCTTCACTTTTATAAATTGTTAATATTTACCTCAATTTTCCACAAAATGCCTTCAAATTTTTTTCATTAAATGTGAATCATATAAAAGCAATCTCTGAAGGCTGTGGCTCAATTACACAGCTGGCAGAGGAAGATCCAAAGATATATTAATAATAGTAATATAGATACAAATAATAAGTAATAATCTAGTAAAGAAAAATCCAAAAAGAATAAATCTAAAAAGCTACTCTACTTATTAATAAAAAAGATTCTAATATTGAATTATATAATATCACACTGTGATATCACATTATAAGTCACATAGTCACCAGATCATGGAGCCATTTAAATTAGTTTGAAAGCCCTCATTAAAAAGTGATTCATTTTCCTGAGTCTGAAAAAGACTTTAAGACCAATAAAGAAGTTTGTTTTTACAGTCCAGCCAGTGAGGAGTTTGATGAAAGTGCTTGATAGTGGGTGAATTAAAGTGAAGAAGCTTAAAAATTAGAAGGAAATATGAAGTAAGGGAGCTTTAAAAGAGTAGTTTCCTAATAGATCAATTAGAAGTTTTCAACAATACTAAATACAATAAAGTTTGGTTACTGTCCTATTGAAATATTAGCATTTTACTAAAGCCTATTCAATTTTCACTAATAGCTAAATCTAACTTTTCCCATTAAATTATTAAATCCCTCTATTAGTTTACCACTTGATATTTTTAGACAACTTTTATTATGTATGGATTGATTAAGCAATTCTAACAATATCTAATATATAGAGTTCACATGTATTCCTGCTAAAATATACACATTTTATTATTAAAATGTCATGTTAAATTAATGGTATTGTATAGCTACAACTCCATTTAGTAGCAGATTATCTGATTAGTTGATGCAATCATATTTTTAATGATTCCATCAGATCTTATCAAATCTGCAATAATTGCCTTAACTTGTTATTGATGCCAGTTCTATTATTGATTACTTAAAATAAATCACCTAATTTCTAGAAACTTGAGCATAGCTGCAAAGTTGATTTGGATATGCATTAGATCACAATACTAATAAGCTGATTTCTTAATATTTAGGCTACTAATAAAGCTAATTTAACATGATCTGAAAAGGGCTTTTCAAAATAGTTGTGGCTATGTTATTTGCCTATAATTTTTGGCAAAACTATTTACAGTTTTTAGTAGAAATCTATTTTTTTAGACTTTTTGATAATTAATAGCTTCATTATGGCTTATTGTTAAGACAGACATATTACCTCCACTATTTCTTGGCATTACTCAATTAGTAAAGTCTTCTTTTTTACTTCTTTCCTATTTTATCTAACTTTCACTACTCAATTTCTTTCTCAAGCCAACTTTCCTTGCATCCTAAATTAAAAAGGCATAGTTGAGGCTTTGATAAGCACTCTATCCTTTCTGGACTGCTATATTGCTAAAGAATCTTCAGATGTTAAAGCTTTCTTCTCTTTTACAAATGCCATCATTTAGATGAATACCAACTGTTATAAAGCTCAATGCAAAAAAAACTTAGATGCAGTATAAAATTTCTTCTTTTTTGCTTTTGCCCTACTCCTTCTTACATTTTTTTTTACTTCAGCACCATTAATGTGGTAACTATATCAAGTTTGCTTATAAATGCCTCAAACATAAAGCTAATGTGAGTTTACATCACTTTATTCAACTTTTTTATCACTTTAATATATTGAGTCTTATATTTTCTCTCCATTACTTTAACTCCAAGAGCAAATCCAAAATCAAGAAAAACTCAAAGTTACTCCAGCTGCAGGTGAGTTAACTATTTTTCTTCATATATTTATTATTAAAATTTTATTTATCTGTCAGTTAGCTATATTTTAAGCAGCAAGGTAACCTTGGCCTTGCCTAACCAAATTGATGCTGCCTTTAAAGCTATACAGTAGGCTAATAATGATTCCTTAGTTGCACACTCTAAGCTTCAAAAATACCTTAATGCTATTCAATTAGTAGCTCAATCTCAGCTTTATTTTCTTAACCTTTCACTTTAAATGTTTAAAATAATCTCCATTTGTTTAAAGTGCCTCAATAAGGCTCTTACTCCTTTTAATTTCAATAAAACCAGATTTTTATTTAATGTGATGCAGATTATAGTCAAGGTGAGTTATTTTTTTTCTCTATTATTTCACTGATTTCTAACATTTTTATTCTTATAATCTACTTACAACGATTCTAACATTGAACTTACTAATGCTTTATAAAACAACTTTGTTGATACCATGGATATTTAAAAGACCATGTTTATATGATCATTATTTATATAATTGCTTAGCATAATATAGTTTTTTTGTATTTTCTTCTTTTCCTCTTGTATATCTAAAGAAACTTCTTTTATTTCAATGCTTTTTCACAGAATTTTCTTCTCTAAATTCAATAAATATTTTTCTTTATTTAGATGTTAAAACTCAAATTACTCTTTTTCAGCCTTCACTGACTCATGTTTGCCATCAATCACACTTTCTCATATCACCACTTCTTTGTTCAAACTTATTTGTTTATTCATTTATTTGTTTTTTTTTACTACTATTATATTATCTAAAATTAGATAAAGTGCATTCTTTAGGATTTGGTAAGTGGTCTAAGTAGTCTTGGTTGTCTATTTGATAACTTAAACTCACACCATCTATGTTGGGAAATCCTATATTACCTTTATTAATACATCTTTGAATTTTCCTCTGCCAGCTGTATAACTGAGCCACAGCCTCCAAAGATTATTCTTACAATCTGCTCCTCACAGCTCACTTATTTCAACTAATCAATTTTTTTTACTAATACTTTGCTTAAATTTCAAATAAGTTGTTTTATCCTTATCTTAGTAAGTCTTTTACTTATTCTTTAGATTCCAATGCTTATTGAAGTATCTAGTGTTGAAAACAGTGCATTTTAAGTAATAAAACTAAATATAGTCAAGCAGTGATATAATTGACTAATTTAAAGTATTAGTGTCAAAGCTCTAAAAACATAGTTTCTTGACTTTAGAGAAAACTATTTGGAAATAGCACATTTTGTTTTCTCTTGGATAAAAGCAAATAATATATATTTGTGGTTAGTTTTCTTATTAATGCTCAAAGTCTCAATTGCAAACAAATTAATAATAGATATTAACTTGCAATTAATTTTTAAGTTTTATATATAGTTGTATAAAGTATACAAAAGAAATATCTAAGTAAGACTCTTTGGTCTTTATAAGTATTCAGTGATATTTGGTGTAAGAACAACCTCTAAAGGCTGTGGCTTAGTTATATAGCTAGCAGAGAAAAATCCAAAGCTGTATTAATAAAGGTAAAATAGATACAAATAATAAAGTGCTAACCTGGCAGAAAAAAATTCAAAGAAAACAAATTTAAGAATTTACTCTGCCTATCAATAGAGAATATTCTGAGGTTATATTATGTAACTGCTACACATGATATTATGGTATGACATTGTTATGCTATTTGTCACACCATGTGACTAATGTGACTGATGTCATGGTCACTGTCACTGTTATATCACAGTGATCCATTTCTTAGAGTCTGGCAGAGGCTCCCAACCAATGAGGAAGTTTGTTTCTACAGTCTAGCTAGTGAGAAGTTTGATGAAGATGCTTAACAGTGAGTAAATTAGAGTAAAAAGGCCTAAAAATTAGAAGGAAACATAGGGTAAGAGACCTCAGAATAAGTGGTTCCCTAACACTTAGTGTATAAAACTCTATTTATAAAGTCTTTATATATAACAAGAAAAAAAAGCCCTTAGCAAACACTTCTTAATACAATGGCATAGTACTATATAGAAATTATAAGCACATAGACTGCTATAAAAACACTCCCTGGCATACATCAATTGCAATTCTGTACAAAGTAGTAATAAGAGTGGAGTAGTCAAAACTTATATTGTTTATATGCTACTTATCTGTTTCTATATTTATGTAAATAGCATATAAATATATTATGAGTTTAATAAAGTATGATATGCTATACCAATAAGTTTAGAATATTAAACAAATGCCTGAGAGGTTTTTATTTGGTGCATAAACTATTATTATTCAAAATTGGTGTAGTTCTTGAGTTATAGCTTCTCTGTTATGAATGGGTTTTGCATATTTCTTAAGATAGTGATTTAGCCATCTGTATAATGTCATTTTTTATCTTTTTACTTTTTGCAATGTGTGCCCCAAAGAATTATAACTAACTCCAATTGGCCTTTGCACAATCATTGATTTCTCAATCAATCTGCAAATAGACTCCTGATTATTAGTCAGTTTTTAAATTCTAGATACTTAATGCTGTAATATGGGCTCTGCACTCTTGAACAGTTTTCTGAGCAGAAAACATAACACAATTCTTTTTTGCCATTGGCTTATTTAGATTCTGAGGTTTAGTGTTAAGTCCAAATCTTTTAAAATGCATGCTTCTATAATATTATTTCTAAGTCTTCAGCATAGTTGCTTATAAATTGACTCTAGTAAGTATGCAGATTATATAATATAAGAATACTTGAATATCACCCATATTGCTAATATATATGCATAGTTGTCACTTTAAGAAATAGCACTATAAATGCAGAGTAAACATTTACTTATAATACTTCACATCTCATTTAATTAATACAGGCATTGATTACAGAGACCTTTAGAACTTTGCTATGTATAAACAAGTAAGTAATCTATTACTAGCATTCTTTAATTTTCTTGTTTTTAAAGCCTAATTTCTTGCTTTGAAAACTATCACTTCTTCTTGCTTGAATTCTGAATAAGTTAGACTTTCTTCAATTTAGTAAGTCTTTTAACTTATTCTGCAAGTTCAATTATTTATTGAGACATTTTACCCTCTGCAACTTCCATATTTTTGAAGCTCAATTTTTTGCTTTAATAGTTGTTATCTCTTTTTGCTCATGCATTGATGAATTGAGCAAGTGTAAAATGTAGTTGCCCAGGGTTAATTTGTATGCCCAACCTTATCTCTTTTATTCTTCACATATCACATCACATTCCTTACTCTTTACATATCACATTACATCACATCACATCACTTTCTCTTTGACCCTTACCTACTGCCATTAGCTCTTTGACACTTACTTACTACTATTGTTCCACTCTTAATATAAACCAGCAAGTGCAACTAAGATGAACTCATTGTCTCACACTGCACTCACAGATACATTACTATTTACTTCATCCAGTACTCTTAAAACTTACATTGTTGTTGCTTATAGCTTGCAGTTCTCATTAGATTAGATCTTGCACTGTGCATTCACATCTGATCTAAACCAACACATGGCTCAGGGCCTCAGTGCATGAGCAGCTCCTTGAATACTAATCTAACCCTACTACTCCATGCTCCCAATGGCCACTTCCTCAAAGCCTCCCAATCCCCACTAGATCCAGTTATCCCAACTATGAGTGATCTCACTCTATCTATTTTCATTAAAGCCTTTAATATGCTTAGCATGTCAGTCTCTGACCTTAGCATGCTCATCAGAGACATGATCAGGTAGATGGACACAATAAAGAGTATAACAATGGCAGCATTCCCACAAGCAGCCCCAGCATTGGACTTTATGCCCCCAGTCATAGCAGTAACAGCTAATGATATGTCCATCACTGCTTCTACCTCTCTTCATACTCAGTTCCCAGACATTGAGGTAGCAGTCATAGCAGCTATCATCATGCATAACTTTAAAGTAGCTAACCTCCACAAGTTTGATCCTGCAAATTGCAACAAGGAAATTGCATATACTTTCAATGGAGTGACTAACCAATTTGAGATTAGCAATTGCACCATAAGGAGGTATAAAACCTCCTTCTTGGTCATCATCCCCCTGCAGCAGTACTTCAACATTCTCAGCTTCCATCTCCCCAAATCCAACTTAATCTCATTTATATTTTATAAATACACTACCCACTTCATCAAACTCATTGCTGAATACAAGTGGTTAGCAATATACTAGTACTACTCAGTTTTCTTCAACTGCTAACACTCTGAAATAGCCACTGGGGACTACTTGGGCTGGGGCACACTAGCAACTAACCTGCTCAGCAAGTATATCTACATGTATTGCAAGGCTGCCCCTGCCAAGCAAGCAAAGAACTCACACACTCCAGCCAACTCTTTAGAGCCATGCTGCAAATTCAATGATGGTAAATGCACCATGAGCCCTTGCTCATGAGGCTGCCTACACAACTGTTCCACCTGTGGGAAAGCCAACTATGGCAAGTATCAATACAAAAATTGAGCCTCTAGCTGGGTAAATAGTCCTGCCTCCATAACTACTCACCTGAGCCACCTTTAAAGCAACATTGCACACAATTTTGCATTTTCCCTGCTTCCACCCCTTGCTCCCTTGCTCCCTCCTCCTACTAGCCACTCCAACACTGCCTCATGCATCAATGCCCCCCTTAGCTCCACTGCTCACCTTCCCTGTATTTCATCCACACTGAACAAAGCCACTTAGTCTTACTATTTATGTCACTATTCCAACCACTCTTTTGTATCTATTATAGTAAAAATAATATGTTTTGGTGCTAGCATCAGTTTTAACAGTGATTGCTCTAAGTTACAGTTATATACAAACCTCAAGTCCATGTTCTTTAGCTCCTCCATCATTACTAGCCTCTCTGCTAATATTGTGGCACAAGTTGCCAATGGATAGACATATAGTCCATTCCTCTCACCCCCCTTCCCTAACTTTCATGCCTCACTACTTAGAACAGTCTCATATAAATGTTCCAAAAAAATTCATCACATTCACTACCTCTCATGGCTAAAGAACACCTTAGTCAATGACAGCATTCTCAATGAGGAAGCTATCATTGATTACAATATAGTTGATTGGGCCATCACTAATCTTGCTGCATCAGGGCCAGGATTCTTGATGATCAAATTTGATCTTGAGGCCACATTTTGTCACATATTAATGCAGGTAAAAAACTGGCCACTGCTAAGCTTTATGTGAATGGGACAATTCTACTACAATGTAGTCTTGGACTTCAGGTGCTGCTCTACACCTTATATCTTTAATCTCTTCATCAAAGCACTGCACTGGATCAACTGCATTGGCTTGAGTTTTGGCCTCTCTCTCTCAGGAAGTTGGCTTAAGAACTCACCAGACTCAGAAATAAACTCATTTCTCACATATTGTTACACCCAAACTGAAACAACACCTATACATCCACCTCACTCAAATTTGCTCCATTCATTCAAGAACAAATTAATGGATTAGGCAAGTGTAGGATGTAGTTGCCTAGAGTTAATTTGTAAGCTTAACCTTATCTCTTTTATTCTTCACATATCATATCATGTCCCTTACTCTTCACATATCACATCACATTATATCACTTTCTCTTTAACCCTTACTTACTGCCATTAGCTCTTTGACACTTACTTATCATCATTGTTTCACTCTTAATATAAACCAGTGAGTGCAGCCAAGATGAATCTGTTATTTCACACTGTGCTTACAGGTACATTACTATTCACTTCATCCAGTACTTTTAACACTTACATTATCATCTCATACTGTGCTTACAGCTTGCAGTTCTCATCAGATTAGATCTTGCACCATGCATTTGCATCTCCACCCACTATCTCTACTTTATTATATTCTGACCTACCTATTATTTCTACTTGTACCCACTAGTTCCTTATAGTTAGCTTGAGTTTTAGCCTCTCTCTCTCAGGAGGTGGCTCAAAAACTCACCAGACTCAGAAATAAACTCATTTTTCACACATTGTTATGCTCAAACCAAAACAACATCTATACATTTACCTCACTTGAATTTACTCCATTCATTCAAGGACAAATTAATTGGAATCAAGTAATTCAAAAGTCTCAAATTTTAGTGAGTTTTCTTTTTTTTTTTATACTTGTCCATCCATCAACTGATTTGCATTGATGAGCTCACTGTCAACACAAGATAGAACAATGGAAGGAAAGCAATCACATTTATTACATGCTTACTCAACTAGAATTTATAGGAACCCAAGTGACTAAAAGCCTTTACAAGCCTAACATTGGCATAAAAAAAGAAAATCAATAAGTGTTGATTGATGCTAAGCTAATCTAAATACAAAAAACTAAGGAAAGAGAAGCAAGTCATTGTGATATGCACAGAACCTTTAGCACCACTTTTCTAGACCACCTTTTATGGTGTGTGACCTACCAAGAGCAAATAACTTCTAGCATCACAAAACAGTGACTGGTTTAGGAAAGAAGAACTTTATTTCTGCAAACTGAATAAAAAAAATAAAAAATGACAGCAGTAGGTTAAGAATACACTTTAACCTGCACAGTATGATGAAATGGAAGCAATCAATGAGATGGAGCAAGATATATGTGTTGAGGAAAGAAGAAGAATGATTGGAAGAGATTAGGGAGGCATAATAAATATATTCTTGAAGGATGCTAAGAGAGTTGTAAGTAATGTTATTATTCTTTAGGATTTAGCAATTGCATTTTAAAAAATGATAGACTAATAATTTGGATGGCTGTCAAGTATATTAGTGAAACACTAGCCTACTTATATACTAGGTCTTTATAATACAGAATCATTTGAAATTGCTACCATATACTAGTGCTTCACTACTATACTTGATAACTATTCAAATTATTAGTCTATTATTTCTCAAAATTGCAATTACTAAGTTCCAAGAATAATGGCACCACTTATTATCTGCTTAGCATTCTTCAAGAATATATTTCTTGTGCCATTCTGCTCTTTTTCAATCATTCTTCTTTTTTCCTCAATTTATATTAATGCAAAATTAGATTATTTGAATGAGTCTGAATAGAGGCAATTATAAATGAACTAGCTTCACTAAGTTCTGGAGTTGAATTACACTTCACAAAGTACTTTTATGAAATATAACAGTGAATAATAGAGTTTATTGGTTTTTAGTCAACACAACCTTAGTCACACCAAAAAAAGGTTTAAAAAGCATATGAAACTAATGATCTGAAATATACAATTGCCATGGGCCTTTTCTCTTTATTTATGTTATTTCCCCTCCCTATAATGCATAATATTTTCTGGTTACTCTGAGTTATTTTCTGGTTATTGGGCCTTCGTTTTCTGGTCCCAAAAGACTTGGTATAAATTTTTCTGACTAAGAGAGGTGTCACGACCCCTTCCGGAATCCCCCGGAACAAACCCGGGACCTCACCCGGAACCCTCTCCACAATACGCCCCGCCCCCGCAACTACCGGCGCCACCACTAACTTGCATCACAACCGACATCAGCCAACCCCCCGGGAACCCTGCTTCACGGACCCCGGGATCAACCGCCATTAACTGCCGGATCACGCTACCGCTTCCGGCCCATCACGCATCACGATCCCCCCGCGCCAATTGATCATGCCCCCCACATGCGCGATCCCCGTATACAGTCCCAGTCCACTACTCAATGCCTTCCGGAAACCATCCCAGACACCCCGGAACCCCGAGACCCGACTCCGTAGTATTTATAGTGTAGTTCACTGCTGTATTCATTAGTCTTGATATTACCTGAACTATTGCGTGCCCTTTGTTTGACTGGTACGCATTGACTGGCATGCTTTGACTGGCACGCCGGAATAATCGCATGCTTTAAGTTTGGTATGCACTTTGTGACTCTAAATTTACTAACCGGGTCTCGTCTTAGAACCTCCGGTTCTGATTCGACCCCCGCCAACTCTCACCCACCACAAAACTCCAAAAACCCCCGGATCAAGTTCCATTTCCCTGGGACCACCCCCCTATTCACGTCTTGAACCCCGGAGCCTTAATCCCGGAGTTCCAGACACCCGAGTATCTGTAGATCAAGTCCACCTTGTAAGGGCGTTGCTTTCCCGGAAAGCCCCCGAATCAGCGGAACCTAACATAATATCAAGACTCCCTCCTTACACCATTCTTGATGGCTATGTATACTCACACCTACTACCCCACGGGCTACCAGACCGACCCTTACGGGCGTCCGGTCCCAGAT
>QLON01002613.1:0-16789 GCA_003313675.1 Termitomyces heimii | reverse complement strand
GTGTAAAATATGCATTTCTCAAGTTTAATATGCAGATTATATATTTAGAGTCATTTTAAAATGTATTAAATATATTTTTAATGCTCCATGAGCAAGTTGGAGAAGATTACTATATTATTCAGGTATATAATGATAAATACATCATTTATATTATGGAAAATATCATTTATAAAATATTAGAACATGGCAAAAAAGTTAATTATTTTAAAAGATATAATGAAATATTCAAATAAACTATACTATATTCTGAATGCTATCTTTTATTTATATCTTAGAATTATCCAAACATTATTATACCTAGTGATAAAGTAGTGTGCTTAATGCAGTGTATTTGTATAGAATGATTATTAGAACTTAGATAAAACTTTAATGAAGCCAATTAGAGCTACTATAAATAATGTAATGTAAAGTAATTATATGCTACAACTGGTAATAAAGAGAAGTCTAAATAGGTTCTCAGTAGACTTCTTAGTTTAATGCAGTAATAGCAGTTGATGAGCTTTAAGCCAGGCTTACTAATATTTGATTTTATATTGGCAATGGTTTTTTTGACAATTAATTAAATAGCTACTGCTGCAAAAACCAAAGTTATGAGGCAAGTTACTCATTACATTATAGTTATGCTAATAAGCAGTAATTAATAATCTTTAATAGCTATTAATGACAATGAAAATATCAGTAAATCTATTTATTATTATTAAAGTTATGCCACTAATTATTCATTAATGGACAAATTGAATTACAAAGCTATATAGTATACAAGATAAGTAATTTAACAAAAATTAGCTAATGTTCTTTGAATGTTTTATAAGTGAAATTTTTCTTTCACTACTGATTAATTAATTACTATGCATGGACCTTACTAATTTTTAGCTTAATTTATAGTAAACTACTTACTCTTTTTGACTTTATTATTCATTTTTAACTTTAAAGCTTGCCAACAAGATTTTTATAAGTTTTACTATAAATACTATATTTATCAAACTAGTTAAACAGCAAATAGATCCTTCTTTTTAATATTACTTATAATTAAGAGCTCATTTTCTATATAGCTCAACTCTTGCTTTCTTATTGCTACTATTTGAATGGCACTTTAATTCTATGCACTAAATTTATGCTAGTAAATATTGTTATCAACTCATTAAGTCTTCAATTACAAGATAATAAATTCAAATCCATTTTACTAAGCTTTTATTCTTTATTGCACTTTACTTTATTGCCCACTTCTGCTGAGCTTCTAGAACCTATCTAATATTTTACAAGCAAGTCTCAATACTAACCTTTATTGCTACTACTAAGTTAATATTACTATTATTGGCACTTAGCAACTTTTAGGCATTATTACAGTAATAGTGAACTAATAGTGATGGTGGTGCAGTTATTAGTGACTGAATGACTAAAAGTGAGTAGGCTTAGTGTGCATAGATATTTCATTACATTTTATTACTGTCAAATAGTGGTGCATGTTAAATGGTATTATTATGACTCTACCACACTCTCCTAAATAAAGCTATACTGATTACTACTTTTTCCTCTTCTAATTTCTAACATCACTAATTTAATTACTGAAATCACTAAATTTTTTTAAATAGGCCACAATATACCCACATTTTTGCATGAATTATAGTGCCTCTAAACTATTATAAGATCATTCTGCAAATCTCATCTTTCACACAATTTTCCATAAATCAATCTTGTTACTGCTCAATTACTCCTAGCATATAATCATTTCCAATGCCTAAAATACCTCATAGGTACTTAAAAAAGGCTCCAGTAATTGGTATAGTAGTTTTAATAATGTTAAAATTGCCTAGTTTCTTATTTTATCTCTTCTTATCTTTCTTTTTTCTTTGTCTCTTATTTCTTTTATTTTTGAATGAATTTTATTTTATTTTATTTTAACTCTTTTTATATTTATCTTATTTTATCTTAACTTTTTCAACTTTTTAATATTTTTCAACTCTCTCAAGTTCTCTATTTATTTTATTTAAGTCTTTTGCAACTTAATTCAACTCTAACTCTTCAACTCATTTTGATTTTTTTTTCTTTAAAATCTCTTCTATTTTTCTTTAATTCTAACTCCATCTACTTTACTCTATTTTTTCTCAACTCTATCTCTTTTATTTTTTTTCCCTTATCTTATTTTTTGTCTATCTAGTTTCTACTACTTCTTTATTAATTTTATCTTACTTCATCTTAACTCTATCTATTTATCTCAACTACATACTTCTTCCCTTTTTCTTCCCTACTCTATACTTCTATTCTTTCTTCTCTAATCTTTCCTCTATATCTCCAATTTTTTTCCTATTTACTATTTTTTAATTTCATTCTCTTTTATACTTTACTCTCCAGTACTTATTCTTTATTTTTATGTGAGTTTTTCTTCTTGGTGAAACTTAATTAGTAGATTTCTACTCAACAAAGTGAGTTCCTAAATCAGCAAAACTTAACAAATATATTAAAGATGAGAGTTAATTATTTAGTGCTGCTTAAATAAGTTGTTATATTGTTAATAATTCTAATAGCTTGTCAACAGAATTATTAAATATAAAGCAAAAGAGGATGAGACCTGTAATTGGTTTCTATAAGCTTAATCAAGAATTAAAGTATAAAAACATAATATTAGCTATAGCTACAAGCTGTTGGCAAAGGGCACTGCAATGAATAGAAGTTAAGCAAAATAAAGAAGCATTGCATATACTATTATAGAATGAAGTATGCAATGAGCTTAGAAGATTATAACTCACTAGTAAAGTATATGTATATAAACTGAAGTCTCTACTACTCAGTAGCTAGTACATAATTGTTTAATTGCTTTTTATTTATTTATACACTAGTTTTTGTACTTTAAAATTTAAGATTGCTACTATATGCTATTGCTCCACTATTATACTTAATAATCATTCAAATTGTTAGTCCATCATTTTTTAAAAAAAAGTCTCAAGAATAATAGCATTACTTAATACTCTCTTAGTATTCTCCAAAAATATATTTATTATATTTTCCTAATCTCTTTTAATTATTTTTCTTTTTTTTTTAACCCATATATCTTATTCCATCCCATTAATCACTTCTGCTTTGTCATGCTGCATATGTCAAAGTGTATTACTAATTTGCTGCTGTTATTTCTCATCTTTTTCTGTTAAGTTTTTTAAAAAAAAAATTTCTTCCCAAATCTATCACTGTTTTATTATATTATCTATTACTATTTTATTGATCACATGCTACAAAGAATGGTCTAAATAATGGCACTAAAGGTCTTATACATGTTATAATGTAGTGCTTCTCTTTTTTTAGTCCTCTATATTTGAATTAATTCAGCATCAATTGATGCTCATTGATTTTTTTTTCTGCACCAATGTTAGGCTTATAAAGGCTTCTAGTCACTTAAGTTCTTATGAATCCTAGTTGAGTAAATGCATCAAGATTAGATGTAATTACTAAACTCCCATTATCCTATCCTGTGTTGATGGTGAGCTCATCACTAAATCAGAAATTAATCTTTGTATAGATTTTAGTGCTGCAAAAGTAGTTAACAAAATTACCAATAAAGAGGAGGGAGTAGCAGTTCTTTCTAGTAACTTAGTTCAATTCTTAGTAGTCAATATAGAGTTAGAGAAAGCCATCTTTTCCTTTAGCAGAAAAACTAGGGCACTTGCAGAAAATACAAAGAGTTGTATAAGTTCTTTTCTAAGCATATCATTGAGGTATTTTTTTAGCACTTAGAGTTCTACCTTTAATATGTTATAAATCTTTTTAAAAGGTGGCATCTTACTATCCTCTAACTCAATATAATAGTAGTAATAGCAATGAGAAGGCAGTTCTTTATTACTGCTTTTGAAAAAGATGTCAGTAAATTTGTAATATTTAGAGGAAATAATCTTTTGCAAGATTTATTCTTCTGTTCTGGCTTTTAATTGAATTGAAGGTGTTTTTAGGAAGAGTAGGGGAGTTGTGGAATTAATAAGCCTCAGCTCTTGATTGAATGAGTCATGTAAAAGGTGTAGCACTAATGAGGTAAAGGTTGAATTTGCCAAATATTATGTCTAATTATTTAGAGCTTATTAGAAACAAAAGTAAGCTAAGGAACTTTAATTAGGGTTGGAGGTAGCTCTTATACTTGTTTTATAGAATGTTAAGTAAGAAGTCTGGAGATGAAGTAAGTAGTTGCCTAGATGGAGTCTTTAAAGTAGTTGTGTTATTTTTTATTGTAATGGTAGCTTCACCTCCTCCTTCTTAGTCTTAAAAAGAAGGATGGGGGTATTTCCATATTTGGTTGTTGTTAGACTTATTTTCAATAATTAGGTTGAGTTATAGCTTAAGAAATATTGGCCAGTTATACTTCTTTAGTAATGATGCCTAAAATTCAATTAATGCATTAAATGCACCAAGTAATAAAGGCTAGTTCTGGCAGAGTCCTAAAGACACAAGTAAGTGATAGATTAATAGTTAATGCAAAAAAAGAGGTGCTTAATATAATTAAATGTTTGAACTATGCCATAATTGCTTAGGTCAAGCTTTGCATAGTGTAGTTCCATAAGTGAACTTAATATAGAAAAATGCATTCATAGTTGATGCTTAGTATATTATATAAGGGTGAATAAAAGTCAAGGATACTCTATTATATTTTTATAATAGCTATATACAGTTTTTATAAGAAAAGTAAAGAATTATATATAAAGTGCTACTAAAATCTATAGATAGCATAAATGCAAAATATGTAAAATCTATCCTAAAGCATAGTAATAAGCATCAGTTGGATTTTAAGCATAGAATAATGAATTTAAATTATCTGTCAGTTGTCATTCTACTATTATGACCCCACTATACTTTTTTAATAAGACCACACTCACCTTCTACTTTTTTCTTTTCCAATTTCTGACATTACTAATTCAATCACCAAGATTACCAAGCTTCTCCAAATATGACACAATGTACCTGCAAATTTTGCATATATAAACTCCAGCACCTAAAATTGTTGTTAGATCACTCTTAACATTCTAGACCACTACCTGCATAATCATTCCACAAGATCTGTCTTTTGCACAATTTCCTATTGCCTAATCTTACTGCTACTTAATTATTTCCAATGCACAATTATCCTTAATATACAAGACATCTTATAAGTATTTGAAAAAGGCTCTAGTAATTAGTATAGTAGTCTTAATATTCATAATAGTTGCCCAGTTTTGTTTAGCTTTTCCTTGCTTTCTTTATATTTCTATATTCCTACTTTAATCATTTCTAAATTAATCTTCTTTTTCTTTCTTAACTTTTTTATCTCATTTTGTCTCCTCTATATTTTCTTGACTTTTCCAAACTCATTGATTCCCTCAAGTCTCTGCTCTATTTTACTCACTACTCTACTTATGTAACAAAGTTACTGGTTTTAACAGCTTAGAGTGCAAACTCACTGAATCAGACTAATCTTGGTCTATTAACAATGTATTTATACAAGAAAATAAGCAACTAAATATGGTAATAATAATTAAATATATAAATAACTAAAATAATGACAAATAACTATGTAAATATATTTATATAATGCACTATGCTCTACTATAACTCAATTCAACTCAACTCTGACTTCTGATTCTATCTAGCTCATATTTTCTTTCTCTTTGCTTATTTTTTTTGTTTTTACTCTATCTAATCAATCTTATCTCCTCTGACTCTATTTTTCTTTTTTTCCCTATTTATTTCAGTCTCCATTCTCTTCTTTTTCATTTTTGTCTACTTTGTTTTAATTTTCTTCCTTTTTCTCAACTTTATACTACTTATTCTTTTATTTTGTATTACTTGTTTTTCTTTTTTTCTTCCAGTCTTTCTTTTACTTCTAATTTCCCTATTTTACTTAACATTACCTAACTTTCCTTCCATTTTCTATTTTTAAAACCCTAAAGCCTATCTCTGGTGCTTACTTCTTTACTTTGTGTAAGTCTTTCTTTTTGGCAAAATCCAACTAGTAAGTTTCTGCTCAACTAAAATAAGCCCTCAGTTTAATAAGATTTAACATCTACCTGTTTAGCTCATTAGTAAAGTTCTTATATTGACTATAAGCACAAAGTCTCCAAAATGCAGCAAGACCTGCCAGTAAGTAGTAAAAAGCATGAAAAAGCAGCAAAGAGTGTTGGTAAGCATTAAGAAGCATGGAAAAGCAGTAAGAAGTGGCAGCAAGCAGTAAAAAATGTTAATAAATAGTAAAAACATTGGCAAGTGTTTAAGAAGCATTAGTTAGCACTAAGAAGTGTGAAAAAGCAGCAAGAAGTATTGGTAAGTGATAAGAGATGCCAATAAGCACTAAAGAGCATGAAAAAGTAATAAGGAGCACTGGCAAGCAGTAAGAAATGTTGAAAAGCTATATTGAGGCAAAATGAAAAGTTATTACCAGTGTTGAACATCATGTTTATTGCTCTTCAGTTGATGTTGGAGTTCATTATTTAGAGCCAGGGCAATCCTAAAATAATGGGAGTAGTAAGGTGCAACTAATTCAGATAGAAATTAATAGAAAAGCTTAACCCATTTGCAAATATAAATTTGTCTTAATAGTGTCATGTAACAAGCCCAATAGAGGTGGATTGACCATTAATGAGGTGTGAAGGAGGAAGAGCTGAGAAGTTCAGGGGGAGATGTATATCATGTGGATGTCTGGGTAAATATCAAAGTATGTAAATGAGTATTCAATGTGAAGACTTTGGGATTGATGCTATAATTCAATGCAT
Source organism: Termitomyces heimii (assembly GCA_003313675.1). Taxonomy (NCBI): domain Eukaryota; kingdom Fungi; phylum Basidiomycota; class Agaricomycetes; order Agaricales; family Lyophyllaceae; genus Termitomyces; species Termitomyces heimii. The sequence continues at coordinate 10,067 of QLON01002613.1, read as the reverse complement.
CTTTGAAGTCTGCTAATTGCTGTTCTATTTTCTGCATATTGAAACTTGAACTTGTTGCCATCAATGATCAAAATGAAATGTTCTAGAGTGCTCTATTTGGGGCAGTCCTATACAAAGTGACTCAGTTTTTTATACAATAAGTACATATCTTTCTTTTTGCAGAGCTCTTTGATCTTTTCTAGAACTATTACCCATGAATAGCCAAAATTATATTCTGCAAGCAGGAATTCATTGTTGTTAGAGTTGTTTAAGCAATCACCAGTGTCTGGTGGATCCTCAAGTCATCATTTCCATCTACCACCAACAAGTTGCAGTATTTGGCAGCCTGTATATGGAGTAAGAGGCAATTGCAGGATCTTTATTTCCAACTTCCAACTCAATTCTGACACTGATCAATAGCAGTGCTACCAACAACTTTGTCAATGAGGCTTGGGCCCTAGATGCAGAACTTCTTTTTATATAACTCCAAACCCCATCCAACTCTGCCTCTTTAATGGCAAAACCTTCTCTGCAGAAAACATCATTTACTATTTCTATATTTTATTAACTTCTAAGAATAAAACTCATGGAGAGCTCTAAATGTTGGTAACAAGGCTGTATAGGAGTCTCTCCCTTATTTTAAGACTCCTCTGGCTCTATAATATCAACTCCAGAATCAACTGGCAGCATCTAAAAATGACTCTCAATCAGAATCTATCTCCCTTGCTACCCTTGGTTGACTTTCATATTCCTAATCCAAAGGCAACTCTCTCAATAGCTCTAAAAGAGCTCTAGTAGCTACTGGAAGGCTGCACTCCAACTTTGCTAGATTATTTATTGTTGATGTCACTTTCTAGTTCACTAGCAAAACTCACCTTGCTCTTATCAACAGTAGCACCACCAGAACCTTCATCAGTCATGACTTAGCACTGGAGAGCAAAGATTTGGACAAGCCAATCAAGATCTAACTGGTTTGATAGAGCTTGAGCAATTATTAGGGATCTTGTCAAGGTTGGTCAGGGGTTCCTAAGAGCAGGAGTACTAAGTTCATAGTTGCCATTACAAGTTGTGAGGAGTGTTTTGGCCTCCTCTAGGTTATTGTGCAAGAGACTGCCACACTTAGTCTTTTCAGTAATGCTGGTCAATCTGCATGACAAGGTTTTTGTGTATGTAGCTTGTTTTAAGGCAATGCATAAGACTTTGCAAATTTGCTTGGAGAGTGCTTTGTGGAGCTAAAAATGCAGGGCATTGTAATTTTAGTCCACCTTTTAGGCTTTTTTCTCCAATTGAACTACAAAGGTAGTAAAGTGCTTTCTAAAGCTTAGAGCAAAATTAAGTTCCATTTGGCCTTGGCAATAGTGTTGTAAACTCTGAACTTACTGGAAAACTCCAGTATTAAGGCTTCTCAAGTTGAAAACAGCAGGTATTGAAAGTTGTATCAAAGCAATGCAATGTAGTGGTCTAATGCAATGCCCTGTAGGTAGGACAATGCAAAGGCCACTCAAGCCCTATTAGAGACATATGTGTATGGCTTCTCCTAAAAGGTGTTTAAACATTGTATCAGGAAAATCTGCCACTTCTGAGGGTTGCAGCTGCTGAACAGCTCCAGCTTTTGGATGTTTAAGTGCTCTTCACATGCTAAGGCATCTTAAACCTCTCCTTAATCTCTGCCATTGATGAGGGGTCTTCCAGGATTGTAGTAGTAATAGTAGTTGTTTCTTAGATCTCTTAAAGAACAGAATGCACTCATGGCAGATCTCCAGCTGCTCAGTGATCTACCAGTGGGAAGTCTTCTACTAGGAGGTTCTTGGCATGGAGATTCAGGGGCCCAATTATAGGGAGTGGAGCCACCTAGAGGAGGAATTGGGGCAAAACCCAGGAAAGGATTAAGCTCCTAAGGATTCTTGGGGATCTATAGAAGAGGATCAGAGTAAAAGAGTGAGCATATTGCTGAAGATGTTTATCTGATAGTGGTGTTTCAGATATTAAGGTGCAGAGGAAGGTCACATGGTTCTAAATGCAGTGAGCATAAGAGGTGGGATGAGGGATTGTTGATGTAGCTGAGCATATTATTTGAGTCCTCATCATTGCTTTACATGAGATAGTGATTGTTTTCTTTAGCACAGAGGTTGGGGATTTCTTAAGTACTTGTCTTTATGTTCTAAAGGCATTGGTTCCAGGAATGGAGTTGGCCTGGAGATATGCCAACAGCCTTATCACACAGGCAACTGCCTGGTTGAACAGTCCACCAATAGGGTTGAAGTCCTCAGAGGAGGGCAGAGGTGGTGTTCAGGTTCTGCTGGTGATGCTAGGCAAATCTAGGAGGGAGGTCATTCATAAGTCCTACCTTTAGAGGCTTTTAGCATTGCACATGAAGGAGCAGGTTGGATTCATCAGGTCCTCAAACCTTTCTGAAGACAGGAAAACATGAATTTCATTGACCAGATTGCATAATTCCTTTCATAATGCTGAGTTACCTTAGTATCAGGGTCTCATAAGAAGGGGCTGCAAATATGCAGAGGTGTTATAGAGTTGGTACTCATAACCTCATAATTGTACTGGAGCAGCTGCAAAGAGGCTAGTGCAGGCAGGCACTGGAGCAAGTTATGGGGCTAAAAGCATGTAAGTTCATGTAGATGGTCTAGACACAGATTAAGGGGCTAGTGCATGCCAGTCAAGCCTTGGTCCCTGACTAACTAAGGGAGCCACAGCATGTCCAGCCAGATCTGTTGGCCAGTAATGGTTTGCATGAGGTGCAATAAATGCAACTAGAGGTGTTGAGTTGGTGGTGGTCATCAGAAGAATTTTGACATTATAGTTGTAAATGGGTTGACCATACTAGGCCATGGAGGTTTATGTAGATTGGATGTAGGTTGCCATTTTCAGAAAATCCAATGAATAAGAGGAGTCTTGATATTATATCAGGTCTTGCTGACCTGAAAGCTCACTCTATTGAGTAGGAACCTACTAGTTGAGTCTCACCAAAAAGGAAGACTCACATAGAGGTGATGGAATTTGTGCCAGAAAGTTAGCCCAGAGAAAGATTAAAAAAGGAGAAAGGAATTAAAGAATTAAAGAAGAAATAGAAGCAGAACTGGGAACCAGAAATGTAGTTAAAAAATCAGAGAGAGTAGATTAATGATACATAAAAAGGAAAGTGAGGGAAAGAATAACAGAGTTGAAATGGAGGAGAAAAGAAATTAGATTAAATTAGAGATAAAGCAAAAAAAGAGAAAGGAAGAAGGAATGGAAATGGAGTGGAATGGAAATAAGAGTAGCATAGAGGGAATTAAAAGAGGGAGATGAAGATTCAAGAGACATAAAGAAGAAAGAACAGAGAATGAAACCAGAATTGATTGGAGAGTTGAAGCTGAATTGAATCAAGAGGAAGGAAAGGAATAGGGAAAAAACTTGAGGAACTTGAAGTAAATTAAAGAGAATCAAAATAAGACAAGGTGGAAAGAGAAAGAGTCAAGAGAGATAATAAATTTGGAGAAGAGAATAAGATATAAGAAATAGAGAGTCAAGAGATGAAAATGAAACTAGATGAAACTAGGCAAATTTGGATGAATATCAAAACTACTGTACCAACTACTGGGGCCTTCCCTAAGTACCTACAGATTATCCCAGGCAGCAGAACAATCACATAGAAGTCAAGTCTTGCAAAACAATCATGGAAAGTGATATTCATGAGGTGTCAGAAATGATCTTGCAACAGCACAAGCAAATTGGGGTTGTTTGGAAGTGTGAAGGTGTCATGGCCTATCTAGGAAAATTCAATGATCTTGGTGATTGGATCAGTGATGTCAGAAGTTGAAAGAGGAAAAAGTGGGGGTCAATATGGCCTTACCCTGGAGAGTGTGGGTGGGTTGTGACAGCTGGATAGTTGGAGAATTATAGTCTAGATAAACAGAAGTTGTGGCTATATAATAAGGAGGCAATCATAGTTTGTCAGAAACATGAATAATAATCAGAGAATTTATGATGCAATAATTTGGGTTTTCATCTCTACTCTATCCGGGTACGTTGACTTACTTGCACACTTCAATCAATTGCAAATCTTATGGGCCTTTTCCCTTATGCAAACATCCTAATTGTTTGTTGATGCATCATGTTGAACGTGATGTTCTGTGACGTTCTGTGACGGGCGGGCCTGTTCGGTGGACAAATCATCGACAGTTCCATCTCGTCAATCAGTCCCATGGACACCCGTTGCCGAGCCATTTAAACACTTCGGACCTCTTTGCAACTATCCTTTGATCTCGACATGCCAGGCGGTCGGCGAAATCCTTTCAGTGTCACCAGAATCGTTGACGCTCTCGAGCATGCCAGGTCAAACGCAAAGGAAGTTGCACAAGTGACGAAGGTTTTGGCAGAGGCAAAGCTGGGCCAAATTCCGTTTGTCGATCTCGAAATACAGGTATGCAAAGACATCTGATTTGTCATTTCTTATCGTTTACGAAAGTAGTTCATTGGCGCCTCGGGGCTGCCCACAATGGATGTCGTTGGAACTGCCGACCCGTATTTTGTGGCAGACATTGACGAGAAAATCACATTTGTGTGCGTTCAATATGATCTATTATCTATCTTTCTTTTCTTTTAAGAACATAAGTTTAGCTCTGCTGTCAAAGGTGAAACTTTGGCTCCGGTATGGAACGAGATCTGGCGAGTCAAAAATGTCCCAGTGGTCGCTAATTTGCACGTTCAAGTCCTGGACAAGGATGATGATGCCCCTCATGATGACTTTATCGGGAATTTCAAGACTTCGGTAAGCAATGGCACCAAGGAGGCTGAAATACAAGGTCCCCTCTTTAGAAAGGACAGGGGTACATTCTGGCTCAAAGTACGCTCTATCGTACTTTTTTCATCGCATGCACGAAGATGGAGTTCCCTTTTCAAGGTTAATAGCACTCCTTCGATCGACAAAGATCCTTCCAAATTTCCTTACCTCTTTGACGGGCCCATACGTTTTTCCCGGCACTATTCCCCGACCATTGGAATGCTCACAAATCTCGATGACCAGCGCCTCTACTCAACATGGAAGATGTACCTTCGCGGGGTTCCTCTATTCTTCGGGGACAGACACCAAGGCTGGAACCGCGGCTACAAAGCCGCGCAGAGCATCTTCCAAGGCCCTGCTTCAATCGTTGTGCGCTCAGGTATACAGGCCGGTCATCGCATGCTCTACGCACGGAACGCGCGGAATGTTTTCGGCATCATCGACGAGTTCTCCGACGTTGCACAGCTCCTGCACGCAGGCAAGTCCAACCGCCCCGGTGTAGGCGAGTTCGAGCACCGCATCAAGCCCGCGGTATACACATATATAATTTCATCCGAGGACGACTCGTTCCGGTTTTCAGAAACGGGCGCCGCGTTCTTTGTCGACTTTGCGTCGAAACACGCACTGCACAGCAATTGCGCCGAAACCGTGCGGTATAGCGGAGAGTTCCACCCGCGACCGAAAGGTGGCTGGGCGGCGTTTAGCGATGAGATACAGGATCATGAAGTCGATTGGGAACTTGTAATTGACAACAATTCGGGCACGTATGCACCGGATAAGTTGCTCCTGCCCGAGCTCAAAGAACTTTTGGAATATAATTTTCCTGGGTTTGGGGTATACGCTTGGGATCGTGAAGATCCCAAGCTCGAGGAAAGCAGGGAGGCGTGTCGGGAGTATGCGTTGAAGAATCGAGGCGTGACGAAGCATGAGTTGCAGCCTTATGCGGCGTCGAGTGAGGAGACACTTTCTCACCGGGTTGCATCAGGTGCTCAACAGCTCGGAGAAGCTGGCAGGAGAATTTTCGACTCGATGACTGGAAACGGTAATAGGTAATGGTGAGCTGTTATAATTGACTCCTCGTATTTATTGCTTGTGTATCCGAATTGCGCCAATGAGACTATTTTAATCATATTTTCCTGATTATGTCGAAAGTCGAATATATAGTAACAATGTTGTCAGACATATCCTCATGAATTACGTCCAGGGGCATATTCCTGGCGAGCCCCAAACGGATTGAAGCGTCTGAAAAAGAATGTGGATATCAACGATGAATATTATGTTTTGTATGGATGTAGTACATATAAGTTTCCTATAAATTGATTGCTAGTAGTACAAATCGGTGTCATGAAAGACAAGAACAAGACCCCGGAGAACATCATCGCCACAACACCAGGACAATAGAAACTCCTGTTATGCCAGAAAAGCGGCTTGATGAAGATCATACAGAGCCCTGATTTTGATTACAACAAAATCAGAGGAAAAAAGAGGAGATACAAATCAGAGAAATCAGAGAGATGATGAAGATTGAGGTCAGGGAGATGTCCATGACAAAGTCCGTGATCCAGATTCAGAGTCAAAGTCACCAGTCCAAGGCGGATTCGAAATTTCATGTTGGTCGTCCATGCCCACGTGAACAGATTCGCCGTAACGCGCGAGAGGAGAGCTCCGGTGGAATTTGATTGTCAATGGCGTCTTCCGATTCGCAAGAGAACGATACGTATCGTTCCGCCGGAACAGCATCTTCGCCACTAGCTGCTCCATACTGCTGATCGCACCCTTGTTCACGGCCTTCTCCTCCTCCTCCATCACGATCCCCTCCTCTCTCAGCCTCTCCTTCTCCTTCTCCCTATCTTGCGCCATCTTCAACCTCAACATCGCACCAATCTCCCTCCCACGTTCTTTCTCCTTTTTCCTTGCCCTCCGCGCCTCCCAGCGCTGATGCACAGCTCCCTGCTCGAGTAGCGTCTGCTCCAGCTGCCGTGCCACCCGTTCTGCATGCAGCGATCGCCGCCGGAGTTCGCCCAGGCGGCGAATGTCCGGATCCGCGCTGTCTTCGACATACACGCTGTCAACGTCGCAGTTCTCCGGAGACGGAGACCGCGGTAGTGTTTCATCCTCTAAGAGTAGGAGACTACTGCTCGAAGAAAATGGCGAGGCCGGGACACCGGGAGGCAAGTGCCGGTCTAGATCGTATGAGGACACGAAGTCATCTTCAGGATCGGCACCGGGTAAGGGTACTAGAGTAGCGCCTGGTGAGGGCGGGGAGGTCAAGCCGTCCTCGTCGTCGTCGTCGTAGAGAGAGGAAAGATAAAATGAACGTAGTGATGGAGAGGAAGACGAGTCCTGGATGTCATCGAGCTCTGGGAGAAACTCCAGCTCGTGAATCGGTGGTGGCTCAAAGATAATTCGATACTTTTCGTCCCTAAAGTCATTCCCGAATAGCCGGTCGTCTGACGAGAAACTAAACTCATGGGTAAAGGGACTGGTAGATGGAGATTTGGGAGTTGGTGGCACGTCCATATTCATGTCCATGGTCGGGGTATTTGGCGTCGGGGGCAACTCTTCGTCAAAGTCCATAGGCGATGGTGGCGACTCGATCAAGGTAATGTTAGGTGATGGAAAGGGTATATCGAGATGGTGTAATATAGGTCGACAATGTGGCGAGGTATTATTGTCATCGAACTCCTGTAAGTATGGTAACGATTTAGGCTCTAGAATACGGTCGCCGCCGGGTAGTACACTCATATTTCTACTTGAAGGAGCCATATCATAGATAATGCCACTTGCAGTCCATTCCGTAGATATAGGCGATAGTAACTGATCCATCTTGCTGTCTTGATCCGGAAAACTTGACACTGAAGGTGGGCCGAGGAGTGATGCATCCCAATCATCATGCGAGTTAGGTATTGGTGACAATTCGACGTCAGTAACCATATCCACCTCTGCAGGTGGCAAGGCCAGAGTGTATGTTGGAATTGTTGGCGGCGGTGTCATGAGAGCCGGAAAGCTGAGAAGCGGAACAAACTTTGTTGGAGAACCCATAGAGATCTCGCGACGTCTACAGCGCGACGAGGCAGGCGATGAAGGACCTGCTTCAGCGTTCCAACCAAGGCTCGGCAAAGGAATGCTTCGCTTCGGGTCAGAGTTGGTCGGAGGAGGCGATGGTGGCAAATTGAAGGGTACTTGTGAATTTTGCGCCAAATCACAATGGTTAAAAGTAAACTTCTCGTGACTAGATGAGAGATGTCCCGCAAGATCAGACGCCGACGGTAAAGTTGAGTGAAGGGAGCCGGAAATCTGGAGTACTTTGTCGTTAGAATATGGTATGTAGACGATAAGAGGCCTCATGTTGTGAGTGTGGGCCATGACAGCGGCTTGTAGTAAACCTGGTTTGAATTAGAAAAGAACAAAGAAAAAGCAATTGATGCACAAACCAATTCAGCCGAAGACAACAAAACCCATAATGAGAAGAAGAGAGGAGGGAAGACGAAAGTGATGTATCAAGACTATATGCCACTTTAACAAACCGCGGTCAACACGCGCTTGCCACATGTCCATCTTCTTACCTAAGCAGTCGTCAAACCCGAGAGGAACAAACCAGCACGAGGCAAGCGAAGCGGTCCACGCATGTCCCCCAAATCTCCGCATGCACACCATCTGCGGTCATGAGTACTTGATCAGCTTGCATAAACGTTTTTAAATGCTAACAAATGAACTTCTGAGGCAACTTCAATCGGACAACCAGATGGGAATCATCCTCACATGAAACGGGGCAAGGCTGTGCAAGGGAAAGCTCATTACGGTTTCCTTGCCGTTAGTCCGAAATTTGTACAACAGATCTATCTGTCCAGGGGGTGATGGGCATAACGAGCATGGGTGCTCGAAGTTTGTTATTGCATCATGGACCATCTAAAAAGCGGTGACTTGTTCTCGCTCCATCTCGCATTCTGTGAGATTGTCGGCCCGACCTAGCTAGGCGCTTCAAAAGCTCAGGGCTGTACGAGAATGTAGTCTTGGACGCTAGTTCTTGTCCCACTCTGACCGATGTCCACGAGTGATCAAAGAATCCTCTCCATCTTCTCATCGTTACTGAGCACTCCTGTCACTGGTTACTTTTTTCTAAAGAGAACAAATGTGTAGGTGCTTTTGATGTCCCTCGATGGGTTTGATTCTCTACTAATAAATGATGTTCTGAAGGGGATATATATACTAGCCACACATGCACAGTGGATTTTGAGTATGTATTAGACGATCGGGACACAATAATTAACGCGGATTCAGATACGGGCACAGATTGTCAACCTAGCCAACTGTCACAGTCTCAATGCAAGGGCTGTGAACACAATACCCTAGTCTTCCTAATCCGCATCTTCTCAATATCCGTGAACCCACGTAATGAGCTACTTTTGGAATTGAATCTGATATGCATCATTTGCACAGGATTATTTAACTCGTCATTTGTTCCATCACACTTCCATTTTTTCCACAATGAGGATGCTGTGGATATATACTGGCGCCTTTTCAGAATGATATCCCAAGGTTACACCAACCTGAGGTATCATTTTCACTGTCTAGTCTAAATTACTATTCCATGTCGACCCGTGGCGCCTCTTGGGTCTTCGCACGTTCATCACTCCGCGGGATACCGTTATCGAACGAACATCTTTTCTGTCTGTTCCCACTTCTTTGACGCGAACAAGTATCAATAAGAGCTCTCTCTTCACGAATCTTTTCACATTTGCCGAACCGGCATGGTTCTTTTTTCACGACAATCAGCCTCACTCCTTGGCCCCCTGCGTCAAGTTGCCTGTTTGAAACTGGTTCTATCTTCCCTTCGTAATTCCGTGACCAGAACAGAATCTAGCGTTGTACTTGGCCGATACGCGTATCTAGCGACACATTGAACATTCACGATCCACTACCCTCCATAAGTACCTCATTTTGATCTATGATGAAGGTATAGAACACCATGAGATTGGTAGTAGTCATGATCAAGTGTCACGGACGAGGTACTATGGATACGTATCCCCTGGCAACTCGTATATACACCCACTAACTGGGGCCAGCGTTTGTCCCGCACTTGAAAGTTGACGCGACTCCCCTAAACACAGCTCACATGATACTACAATCGCGTTCTGATCTGATAACCTTATTCGAACCATGACCAGGCGTCGAGTGGATACTTGAATTCTGCCATACTTGGCGATGTCCTAATAAGCGCTCCAACGAGCAGGAAGCTAGCGGTACCCAATCGAGTTGTAGTTTCACGTTTATCCAAGTAGGTACAGATATCACGAGGCGTCTCCCG
>QLON01002611.1:0-19527 GCA_003313675.1 Termitomyces heimii | reverse complement strand
ACAAAGCGACGGTGGCCGTATGGTCCAACGACGGGGAACAAAGCGACGGTGGCCGTATGGTCCAACAAGTCAGTCAACCAGAGAGCACTGCCGTCCTGATTGGTGCCCCCGTAGGGACTATTGTCGGGCTTCTGTTAGTTGTGTGTCTTGCTTACGTACTCAGGAGAAGGACTGTCAACAAGAAGATTCAAGCCATTGCACGCTTAGCTCCAGATCCGTACCCAAATGTTCCCAACAGCTCCCAGGTTTCTGGGGAACAACTCATTGTGCCAGTTGTTGAATTTCGGAAAGGAGTACAATCGGCTGCTCAAGAAAGAACTGGTGAGGCGTCAGCAACATTTCTGGCTATGTACATTGACCATTGTCAACAGCTGTGACTGAGTGACTCCTGTACTATCAGACCCAACAACAACAACTGTCACCTAGACGGAAAGTTAGCATCTTCGCGCATCATGTTAATTTCCTCAGTGTTGCAAACACGTAGGCGGGGGAAGTACTAGGCTAAGTATTTGATGTTGAATTTTGAGTTTCATCGATGCAAGAGCCACTGCGATGGCGTGGCGAAAAGGGAAGCACGGACGGGCTAGAAAATACTTTTATCTGGTAGTGGTTGATAAGCTAGTCCTTACATCACCTGAATGACATTGTTGAGGATCGCACCGGAGAAAAAACATGCGAGAGACAATGGCTGTGCATGTCATAGAATAATTATGGTATCCAAATGATACAGCGGATGAGATTTGCTGATGATGTCTTGTACATCCCACTTTCTTCCGACCTGGTACCAGCTTCGAAGACAAGTCCGCATAAGCAAATTCTCACGCGAAGTTCTGACCCTACCAATATGTTCTCCATGCAACTTCCCGAATTGACAAGATCTATGTGAGTAGTACTTTTATATAACGTCAGCATCAGGGTTTACTCTGGCAGCTGCTTGACTTGGAAGCTACCAGTGCTCATCATGGTCTCGACCTAGTCAAAAATGTTGGCACGAATCTATCGCTTCGCACCCAAGTCTCATCCGAACTCCGATCGCAACCCGCCTCTCGTCGATTATCCATCCCTATTACTTACCATCATTCTCATACCGTCATTTTCGTAACTTCTATATTCTTATTTCAAAATTCTCAGACTTCTCCTTCACTCACTACTCCTGATTTTTTTTTACCTAGTTTCAGGCTATGTGAACTCCTTTTATTAGACTAGTCTGGTGTGGAATGTTTTTAAGTCACCAAATTCCCAAATCTGCTTTACTTTCTAGATGTCTAAACTCTCTCAGTATTGATAACTGGGGTTTCAACAAACATCTAGAAAATCCAATCCGGCTTGTTCCTCAATCAAGGTCCTCAACCATGCTCGTGCAGTGGATTCCGGTTTCGACGGATGTACATTCTGTTTTCCTGTTTTCGCCGACACTCTCAGTACTACCATCCATCCAAATGCCCTAATACATAAAAGAAATACTGATGCCCCTGTCATAGAAGGTTATCGCGCCGATCTGAATGACAGGCTGTCCAATTTCAAATGTCACGAGGACGATGGCATGTCACGGTTCACCCATTTCCCGTCCCAATACATGACTTCCGGAATAAACCATGTGTTGTTCAGGATAAATTGATCTGGTCGTTGCTTTCTTCCGAAACATGTGTTTCCATGGAGTCTCTTTGAAACGCCAAGGGCACATTCTCTACGTCAGAGTGCACCGACATTTCATCTTTTTATGCACATCTTGGCATCGAAGCTGTCGACTGTATACTCTTTGACATTTTAATGATAACAAAAATACATCTATGTGATTTCAGTCCTTTCAGGTCATCCACGGCTTGGTCCCTCGGCAACTCATCTTTTCAACCGTCATTTCAATCATATAACAACACGAAGGAGGAATGTAATATGGTTTCATCTGTCATTCATATCAATCTGTCACTTTTTGGAACTCGCTCAATCAAGAGAATATGCTCAGCTACATATACCGTAAGTTGTAAAGGAAGCTATATCTTCCGTAGTTGTGTAATATGACTGATCACTTGAACGAATTGGTTTTATACTACAAAATAGATGTAAAGGCATCATTCCACTTGTCCTCCCAATCAACCTCGCCAATTAAAGTTGTACATGGCTAGTATTATCCTTGATAATACCTCAAGCAACCTTACGTGCAGTGACCAGGCGTTATTAAAATGTAACTTTTCCAGCGCGTTTCCCAACTCCTGGCTGAATGGAACTGCCGTGACGGCTGACAACCCAGGTCCTGTTACTCTGAATTTTTTTGGTACGTCAACATCCGTGTATCTTAGACTATTGTCAATAACAAAGGTTCTTGATAAAGGCACTTCAGCAGCTTTCTATGCAAGTGGAGTTCTTGATCGGACTGCCAACGCGACGATTTTTGTCGATGGACAACAGGCAGCAGTACTTCTTTCATCATTTCAAGACCCATGGTTCTCAACTGATACGCTCACTGACGGTCAACATAACGTTTCGTTTGAGAGTCTTCCAGAAGGATTCATCATCGATTACATGGTAATCACAGCAAGCGACCACACACCCCTTCTTGGAAAACAGTTAATTATAGATGACACCGATCCGTCTCTCATCTACACTGGAACGTGGACTGAAAATACCACCACTCTATTGATTGGTCCAGACTCGACATTATTCGATCCGGCCCCTTCCTCTATTTATCATTCCAGGAGCTTTGGAGGTGGGTTTCGAGAAACGCAAGACCAGCAAGCTTCCGTTCAGATTACCTTCATTGGTGGGTTTCCTTCTGAACCTGGATGATACCTTTTGAACTCTTCAGTAACAACAGGCACGTCTATTAGTGTATATGGCGTCTATAGTCTCGATTCTTCCCCTTTTATTGCTACTTTCACAATTGACGGGGAAAATCAATTGTCAAATTTTGGCATCCCGAGCAACTTTGAGCAAGCAAACTATCCTTGGTTTCAATCCAGACCAAACCTTTCCCCCGGCAGCCATGTCCTTACCATCACGCTCGGCAATTCATTCGCTACTCCATTCATTAGCACTGCGGGTAGATTCACACTGGATTACATCACATATACCCCTTCCTTTGCTTCTCTTGCAACGCAAGGAAAGACTACCCCTTTAACAGACAAACGCCCCATCCTGATTGGTGCCGTGATTGGGGGTGTCTTTGGTGTCTTGCTTATTGCAACTCTTTTTTTTCTGCTCTGGAAAAAATTTAAAGCCAAGAAAACCTCAACTAATGCAGGCTTAGTCCCAACTCCTTACCAAAATGCTTCTGATAATACCACTATTCATAATGCTACTTCTTCTGGCACTTGGCAGCCACCAATACCAGCTATTGCTCCAACAAGAAAAAATCCAGTATTGGGTACACAAAGAGGACCTGGTGAGGTGTATGGCACATTCCTCAGTAAGATTATGAATAAACATTTTTTAAACAGATATGGTGCAGGTATACCCATCAAATCAACCAATGACAAGAACTTTAAATGAATCCCAGCATGTTGCTGTAAATCCTACTATTATATTTGGGCCATCCAACTCAAATGCCAATGATGCATCAGACTTCCCTCCTCCATATACACCAACAGGTGACAGGCAGGATGGATGCTAGATTTTGAATCTGTTGGAATACAAAGGTAAGGCCAATCATTGTAAGTATGCCTGATTAACCTATTAGAAATATTACATTTCATTGTTGATATATCAAACAAAGGAAAGAAATTTGTATTTTTTTAGTATCAATAGATGCTTGTAAATGAGTACAGATGTATGAGTTCTTAGTCACACAACAATGTGTTGTACAACTAATAATACCTGTCAATAAATACAAATGTATAAGTTTACAGGTTGCATAAGTATACAGAGTAAAATAGTATAAGCAAATTTTGCTCATCCTCAGTCACATGACAATGTGTTATATGACTAAAGGTGGTTTTCTGTGGATATGTAAAATAAGTGATAAAATAAAATAATGTTTTCTTTTTGAAGGATAGTAAATACCAGTTGCCATGCTACTGGTGCCAGTGTGGATGAAATAATTAGGAAGTATTTAGAAAAGGCAAGTCACTTTGTAATTTGAGGTATAATATATGGTTGCAGAAGTCTTTGGTCCTCAATAACACTTCCAGTCAATCATATAACAGACTGAGACTAAATTAATGTTTTAATATTATATTTTTTTTACTTATTGTACTTTAAAGATTTAGGGTTCTGGGATCTACACTTGCTCAAAAAACTGCCCAAATGTTTGGCCTTTTTGAAAAGATTCACATGGTGTGCAACAATTACCTAAGCCAAAAAATCATAAAAAATCACATGACATATACCTGCATCCTAGTTTCATAATTTATAATATATGCAACAACTCCTGGAAATTTGATGTGCTGACTAAAATTTGTCATCTCTGACTAAGGCTGACAAATAAGGCTGACAAATAAGGCTAACTTTGAATTGTCCAGCCATGTATGACACATCACATGATAAAATGCACATGATGTGACTGTGACTTTGAAAATTTGGTAAAAAAGTGTGAATTTGCTCATTTCTGCACTTAAAATAGCTAAAAAAATGTATATTCAACAATTTTAGTACTTATACTATTATTTAATAATGTGTGGCAGGTGTCTGAGAGTCTGCTGGTGTGAGGAAGGCCAAACACAATTTAGTGAACACTGTTTTTCATGCCTCAGGTGTTTTATAATATAATAAGACCAAATATTGCAGGTTTTTAATTATGTGGAAAGAAACTACACAACAATGTATGTATTAGCCTATTTATTAGTTGATTAATGTTAATAAACATTGAATTCAGCTTATTAGTGAACCTTTGACTATATTGGACTATTAATACATTGAATATCTCATTATGTAGGTGTGTTTTACATGTTTTTTAAGCATTAAATTGCTTAAAAAAGTCAATATTTTAGGCAATTTTCAACTGCTCCTTCTAACAGGAACTCACCCAGTACTTCTGAGAGTCAGAGGCAACAAGCTAGACTTCAAAGTAGACTTCAACAGTTACAAATGTTTTTAATGATTCTCTTGCTATGGCTATTCTTGAAAGGGTTTTGCCTGCTAAGAGTATTAGACATGAGAGTATGGAATCTGGGATTAATAATCAGACTAGACAGTTTGCTGTTGCTAATAATCCATTTGCTATAGTTATTCCTGAAACTATTTTGCCTGAAGGATGGAATGCTTCTTTACAAAATTCCATGCTTAGAATGGTGCCACCTCTACTTATTCTTGCATATAGAGCCTCTTTGCCTAGAATTGTGCTTTCTTTATCTATTGCTATATATGAAGTAAGCAATAGGCTTAATCAGGCTCCTATTGCTCAAGCTATTGTGGCTATTTCTAAAACTGTTTTACTTGAAAGATAAGATGCTCCTTTGCAGAATCCCATATTTAGAATAGTGCCCCTTCTACTTGCTCTTATAATTAGGAGATATAGAAATGCTCCTTTGCCAAATCCTATGCTTATAGCAGTATTTCAAGAGCAACAAAGGCTTAGACATATTGCTATAATTGAAGAGAAGAAAAGGCAATAAGAGCAGGCTATAGCTATAAAGCAGCAAAAGCAACAAGAGCAGGCATTAAAGTGATAAAGGCAACAAGCACTAGCAGCATTGGAAGAGTAGCAAAGGCTGAGACATGTTGAAAGGCAACATTATGCATTGGCTGCTTTACATCATGAAAGAAGAGAAACAGTTCAACTAGAGGTTAGGCAAAATGCATTTTAAAATGATAGCTTAATTAATGATACTTAATAGCCTATAGATTTCAATTCTAAACATAGGCCTTTAAATTAAGCTAGAGCTGAAAGGATTTTAGAAGATTGGCAACAGCAGCATGCAGCTGATCTGGAGGAGGACTTCAATGGCTTAGGTCCTGAAGATGAATTGGAGTATGTGGAACTTGCTATAGAGTAAAATCATGATTTAGGTTTTTAAAATAACTTGGATCATAATCATTTGATATAACATCCTTTGAAGTATTTGGATTAACTTATAAATAATGTAGATAATCCTGGGCAGCAAAATCTACTAGCAGAACCACTCAATATGGCTAATCCTGCTATATATATACAAGTAGACCATCCTCCTCTTTATTCTCATATTATTCCACAAACTGTATAAGAACTTGGAAATGCTATTTCAAAAGCAAGGCAATCTTATTTGACTAAGCCTCTACTACTTTATCTTGGCCCTATGAATGTTATATGTCAATACTGCCAAACTCTACACTTTGATGCTGAAAAGCTCATCAAGTCTACTAAATGGCATTCAAAGTTTGGCATATGCTGCTTGCAAGGCCAAGTTAATTTACTTAGACTAGCAGATGCTTTACCAAAGCTACTTAAACTGCTACATGATTATTACTCCCTTTTCAATGCTTTTAAAGTATTTATTTGTCAATATAATGCAGCTTTTGCATTCACTTTTTTAAGAGTCAAAATTAACCATGCTATTATCAATGCTTCTGGACCCTACAGCTTTAGAATTAATGGAGAACTTCATCACCTCACAGGTGCCTTATTTCCAACTAAAGAAGAGCAGCCAAAATATGTACAGCTCTATTTCTATGATTATAATCAGCAATTGGCTTTTTATCAACAGAGTAATTCTAGATTGAATCCTAAAACAATGGCATCTTTGCAGGATATGCTTTGCAGAGTCAATCCTTTTATTGGTTTATACAAGCAAGCTAAGCAAATTATGGAGAAGTGCTAGAGAATCAACCACAAAAACTTTTTATTAAACTTTGAGCTGATTTTAAAGATTATTGACAATATAATCAGCTTAATGAACAAGAAGGTGCTGCTGCTATCATTTCAAAAAAGATCAAATCACTGTGATATAGTCTTACACTTGCATAGAGGTCAATTGCAGTATATCAGCTACTTACATCTATATTACACTCCTCTATACTACACTATTATCTTTCTAACTGAAGAATCTAGATTTCACACTGATATTCAGTCTCAGTTTGAATCAGAAAACCAGCAAAAATCTGTCAATGTTACTCAAACTGCATATTATGCATATAAGCTTTAGCAAAGAGCTTTGAAAGTTAATGCTGCTTTGCTTTGGAGTGGCAGATTATTTCAGCAATATATTGTAGATGCATGGACTTCAACTAAACAAAACAAGCTCAACTGAGTTAGGCATAATCAAAAGAAGATTAGAGCTGAAGTTTATTAGGGAGGGGTTGATGCTGCAGCTGGAAATAAAGAGTTACCTTAGCAAGGCCATTGTATTATTTTTCCTGCTTCTCATACTGAAAGTGAACAATATATGCAGCAGTTATTCTAGGACTCTATGGCTATTTGCAGGCATTTTTAAAAATCAGATCTCTTTATAACAATGACTGCTAATCTAAAATGGCCTGAAATTGAAAAAGCTCTTTTGAAGGAACTTGCAATCAATGGGGAAAAACAAACTGCTTCTAACTAGCCTAACATTATTGCTAAAGTATTTGAACTTAGAAAAAATGCTCTTCTAAAGAACCTTAAAGATGATATCTTTGGAAGGTGTGTTGCTTATATTCACATCATTGAATTTCAAACAAGGGAGACTTCCACATGTGTATATCTTAATATTTTTTCATTATAATAATAAAATCAGAGATGTAGCTTATATAGATATTATTGTCTCTGCTTAAATTCTTAATTCAGTTACTTAGCCTCAATTGTATTAGGTATGAGCTTTGCTTGAATCCTTCATTCAGTTACTAAACTTTATTATTAGATTATTACTACTAATATAATTCATGGCCCATATTATCATGACCTCCCTTTGGAGTCCCCTGGGACAGCCCTGAAACCCCACCCAGGACCTTCTTTCATCAACCTCACAACACACCCTGCCCCCACAACTACCAACACCACCATCAACTTGCATCACAACCACCATTAGCCAACTTCCCCCAGGAACCCTGCATCATAGACCCTGAGATTGACTGCTATTAACTGTTAGATCATGCTACCCGCTTCCAGCCATCACGCATCGCAGCCCCCCCCATGCCAATTAATCATGCACCCTACACATGCGATCCAAGTATACAGTCCTGGCCCATTACTCAATGCCTCCTGAAAACCATCCCAGATACCCTGGAACTCCAAGACCTGACCCCATAGTACTTATAGCATAGTTCACCATTGTATTTGTTAGTCTTGATATTACCTGAATTGTTATGTGCCCTTTTGTTTCACTGGTATGCACTGACTGACATGCTTTGACTAGCATGCCGGAATAATCACATGCTCTAAGTTTGGTACACATTTCACGACTCATAACTTGTTAACTGGATCTTATCTTAGAACCTTTGGTTCCGACTCAACCCCCACCAACTCCCAGCCTTTACAAAACACCCAAAGCCCTGGATCAAGTCTGTTCCCCCAGGATCACTCCCCTCCTATCCATATCTTGAACCCCAGAGCCTTAGCCCTGGAGCTCCAAATACCTGGATATTCATAGATCAAGTCTGTTTTGTAAGGGTGTTGCTTTTCTGGAAAGCCCCCAACTCAGTAGAACCTGACATAATATTAAGACTTCCTTCTTACACTGTTCTTGATGGCTATATATACTCACACCTACTACCCCATGGGCTACCAGACCAACCTTTATGGGCGTCCGGTCCCAGATTATTACTCTACGCAGACTCCCTGCCCCGCCTACCCACCCCTCCCATATGAACTACAATATCTCCACCACCACTAAGCCCCTGATCCATCCCTCTATAATCTGGGGCCCTTGGTTAGCTGAGCTTCCTTGCCCAACCTAGCCATGGCATGATCTGTGGAGGTCCCCTTGTACTGGAGCTTTCCTGGAGGCCTGCTGGAGACCCCATTAGTTCCTAGTAGACCTTGCCCAGTATCCCCCAGTGAGGGCCCCTTTGCACCCACCCTCTATTATGGCTACCAGCACCCTCCCCTCAACCCCAGGAACCTCCCAACCATAACTACCTCCCTCAACACTACCTGACTACTGCCCCATCTGCTAGGACTCCTCCCTTGCCCATAAGATGATGATGCCTCAAGGAGTACAAACAGCAATGGAACGAAGTACTATACTTACTCAGGATCTTGCCAGAGGACTTTGCGAGGTGAGCAAGGATGCTACTCATAGATTTTAAATATGATGACTTTGTAGGCACTCTGGAGGAATGGGCCCATTGCTTGGTTGAATTCGGGGATTGCCTCATATGAGGAGAACTCCTGGAGCAAGCTATAGTAATGTATAGATGCAATATGATCCTCCGCAAAGAATTGCATCAACTGTTTGATGAAGTCCACATATCTCCCTCTCCCCAACTCCTCAATAACTCTGCAGATTTGGGTTGCTCAATTCACATCTGATGGGAACCCCTGGAACCTGCTCCAGCAGCCCCCACAGTCCCCACTCTGGGGCAATGACAATGGGAAGAATAACAAAATGCCTTGGCCATACTGCAGTCCCTCAACTCAGTGGGAGGACTATTTAATTAGCTCACCACCCACACAGTAGGTTTGTCAACTTGCCATAGGGCTAACTCCATCTCTAGCACTTTCAAGACCTAGAGACAGCTTCAGAGACTTCTGGAACTGCTCTCGCAAATGGATAACACCTGACACCTGCCCTCAGCAAGCCCTAGTAGACTCCAGGTAGACACTACTAGCACAGACGATATGCTGTGCTACATCAACAAGCCTACGCATGGCAACAACAAAGAACCCTCCATGCCCACACCCATGACTGTCCTGGCACAGCCCCCCATATTTGCCCCAGCCTCTCTGGAATCCAGCTTCTGCTACAACCCACCACCTCACTTCAACCTATGAAACCTCCCACAACCTCCAATGCAAGCATGACTCTTCCAGGCTAAACATCCTTCACATGACCTGGCACCCAACCCAGCATTTGGCTTTCCTCAAACTAACCCGACACCATCAAACACTCACTGACCACCTCTGCCACCATCTGCATGGAGGCTTGAGCCTCCCCCCAGTTAGAATGAACCCTCTTGGGGCAATAAACCTCCTGGGCATGGATCCCTAGGTGAGCTGCCTAGAGGAAGCCCTCCAAGTGGGTGAAGTCTTGCCCTCAGTGCCTTTCCTCCACAAGGAGGAGGGAGTAATCACTACTACTACTACTACAATGCCAGCCCCCCTCCCTGCAATGGCACTGGATTCAACAATGTTTGTAATGCCCTTGCTCACAAAGGGCATCTGGACATTCAAAAGCCCAATGCATTCATGGACTAGAACTCCTGAAAATAGCATACATTCTTCACCCAATATCTTAATATGTTTCAGGCAGAGCCACTCATTTTTTAGGTTAATAGCTCCCAGGTAGCCTTTGCCACCTTGTACCTCCAGGGAATCACTTTCAACCACTACACTGCCCTCATCCAGTTTGACCCCAACAACCCAGCACTCTCTCACTGGCAAGCCTTCATCGACAAGTTCTCCAGGAAGTTTGGGATCTATGACACCATGGCCAAGGCCAAGGACAACCTTTTTAACCTCTGGATGTGCTCTGAAAAACACTTCACCACCTTCATTATATATTTTAAAAAGGAAGCTTACAAGATAGGGTGGAATTATAGTGCCCTCCAGTACACCCTCTGCTGTGCACTGCCACAATATATCAAGGACATTCTCCGACTTGCCCCAAAACAATCCTCTTATGACAGATACAAGGCTCTTGTCATGCAAATTGACCAATGATATTGAGAAGACTGCAGCAAGTACTTAAACTCCCAAGCCCCCTGGAACTCCAGGAGAAGAACTCTGTAGTTCTCTGGCAAAAACCCCAACCCCCAAACCTAAAGCAACAATCCTTCCACATTCTCTGGCAACAGATTCCCAGTAAGTTGCGGCCTACCCAATGCTAACTCTGGCAGCAGCATCTGCTCCCAGGCTTGACTCAATGCCGCCATAGCCGCCAACAACTCAAGTGACTTGCCAAGCCCCGAGGAACCCCCAGAGGACCCTAAGGATCCCAACTTCACTGACGAATGGGATGAAGAGGCCCTCTGGGCCAACTGACTCCTAAAAAAGGGACAACCCTGGATTGAGGTTCTGAAGGATGTACAGGAATGACAGAGGAAGGAAGGGATTTGCATACTCTGTGGTGAAAAAGACTACTTCATCTCCAAGTGTCCCCAATGACAGGTTATAAGACATGCCACCTGGACCTTTAAAGGGAAGGATGCCACTTATAAATATTCGGAAAACAACCTGGCAATTTAGACCTGGAAGATACCCTAAATTGAGGAATTAATCCCAACATCTTCTCTGCCCCAGTCTCACATCTTCATTCCATGACACTTGCACAGGACATCCTCACAGCTTACTTACTCTCCCACTCTTTACACTCCCTCCTCCTTAAAACCCACCTCACCTCCTCCGGAACCCCCCTCAACACCTTCATTGACAGTGGTGCCACAAACAACTTCATTGACAAAACATGGTTTACCCTCACCCCAAAACCCACTCAATGACTTCCGGTCCCAGTGTGGCTCTGCCTCCTCAACGAGGACACTTCTATGGCAGGGGATATCACTTATTTTGTGCATATGCCCATTACTTTTGCTAATAGACAGACTCACACTCTCTGGATGTTAATTACTAAACTACACTCCTCCATGCCCCTGGTTTTGGGGCTTCTGTGGCTCTAGGACACCAACCTCCACATTGATTGGCAACATCTCACCCTTTACCTGACCCAGAAGCTAATGCCCAATGACTAGCAACTCTTCTTTGATATTCCGTACTCTCCAGAACTGATTCCAAGGGACTCCCTGGATAGACCCCCACCACCCCCTGGGCTTTAGTCTCACTCGTCCTGATCCTTTGTCATCAATGCTAGGCTGGATAGCGCCCCAGGACCAATATTGGCCCTCATTGATAGCAGAGCTACCAGAGTTTTCATTAATGATGCCCTTGACCTTTCCCACAACCCCTTCAATCAACCCCTTGGCTTGCAACACCTTGACAGCACCTCCTCCTCCTTCAGCCCCATCCTAAAGTCTCACTCAGGATGCATGACCTTGAACAATGGCTATGAGTTCATCTCCAACTTCCTGGTTATGTGACTCCACATGTCAACTCCAATGGTGCTGGGATTACCCTGATTACATAACATGAACCCTGACATTGATTGGAGAATGCTCATGATGACCTTTCCAGAATCCAAAGATTGCTTCCTGATTACTATGCACCTCTGGGCTCTGGGAAGCAATCCAGTGCCCCACACTCCTGAAGTGGCTGCCATGCCCCCTAGCCATACTCCACCAACACCCATCCAAACTTGCAAGGCCCCCACTTGACCCCCAAACATTCCTCAGAACAGATACAAAGGGCCAAACTAAATATATTTGACATTAGAATCATTAGAGCCCCCTTTGCCCATCTTATGAGGGATGGGGCCCTCATGATTCAGCTGCACACCTCACCTTCTCCCCCAGAAGAACACCTAAGAGGAGATGCTATCCTCCCAGAAAAGAAAACTGAGGAACAGATCCTCCAAGAAGTAGTTCTCCTGGAGTATCACGAATTTGCTGATATATTCTCTGAAGGTGATGCTAAAGAAATTCCTCCTTACTGCTCCTATAACTATATGATCAACCTTGAGGAAGGGACCACTCCTCCTTTCAGCAAGGTCTACAATATGTCAGAAGTCAAACTCCAGGCCCTCAAGGACTACTTTGATGAGATGCTTGAGAAGGGATTTATCTGACCCTCTGCCTCTACCACTGGAGCCCCAGTTCTATTCGCCAAAAAGAAGAACGGTTTGCTCTGACTTTGTGTCAACTATTGGAGACTCAATAAGATCACCAAGAAAAACTGCTACCCACTTCCACTCATTGGCAATCTGGTTGACTGACTCCACAGTGCCAAGGTTTATACAAAAATTGACCTCTGCTCTGGCTACAATAATATCTGCATTGCCCCAGGACATGAGTGGAAAACCGCATTCCACACATGGTATAGTCTGTTTGAATACCTTGTAATGCCCTTTAAAATGACTAACTCCTTCACCACATTCCAATACTTCATAAACAACATCTTCCATGATATGAGTGACATTTTCATGATCGTCTACCTAAACAACATCCTCATCTACTCTGACTCAAAGGAGGACCACCAGAAGCATGTCTGGCAGGTCCTGGAATGCCTCCAGGAGCATAACCTTCATGCCAAACCCAAGAAGTGTTCATTCTACATGGAAGAGGTTGAGTATCTTGACATCATCATATCCCCAGAGGGCATTCACATGGACCTCCACAAGGTCAAGGCCATTGTCAACTGGCTGCAACCCTAGAACATCAAAGAAGTACAGTTCTTCTTGGGTTTCACTAATTTCTACCGGAGATTTATAGATAACTACTCCAGTATCACAAAACCCCTCAACTGGCTCACATGCAAGAATATGGCATGGAACTGGGACAGTAGGTGCCAGAGTATCTTTAACCTACTCAAGGAGGCTTTCACTACCACCTTTATACTCCAGCACTACAACCCTGCCCTCCCGATCATCCTAGAATGTGATGCCTCCAGCTATGCCATTGCCAGAATTCTCTTATAGATGGAAGCTAACAGTGGGGAGCCTCAGCTAGTCACCTTCTACACCTGGTCCATGATCGACACCAAGCTCAATTACAATATCTACAACAAGGAGCTTCTCACCATTGTCAAAGCCTTCAAACAATGGCAAGCCTACCTTGAGGGAGCCCAGCACTGGATCCAGGTCTACTCAGATCACAACAACCTGCAGTACTTCACCATAACCAAGCAACTCAGCCGACGGCAGGCCAGATGGTCCAAAATCCTCTTAGAGTATGACTTCACAATCCAGTACCATCTGAGATAACTCAGAGCCAAATCCAATGCCCTCACTCGACGACCAGACATCTACCCTAAGAAATTGTTCAAGGCAGAATGCAATGTGTTCAATCATTGCATGGTAATCTCCCCCAAACATCTGAATGCCATACTGATTTTGAATGATGAAGAAATCCTGAGCCAGATATACTATGCCTCCCAGGACAAGTATTTCATTGACCATAACCCTTGCAACCCCCCTGATGGAACCAACCAAGATCCTGCCTTTTCCTTGTTCCCTGACAAAAAACTCCTCCTCTGGAATGGCCGCATCTACATCCCAAATCACACTTAACTCTGCTATAATATTCTCTGCCAACACCACAACCACAAGCTCCAGAGATACTCTGGGATACATAAGACCCTCCAGCTTATCTTCCAGGCTTACTTTTGGCCAAGGTTAAGAAAGGATGTAACCCACTACATTCAATCATGTAAACCCTGCCTCCAGGCCAAGATCTCCCAACACTGATCCTATAAGCTTCTGAAACCCCTGCCAGTCAGATGATGCCCCTGATCCTCCATATCCCTGGATCATATCATTGAACTTCTGGAATCAGAAGGGTTTGATGTCATCCTCATCATTGTGTGTAGGCTAATCAAGCAGGGCATCTTCCTACCCTACCACACCATAGATACTGCTGCCCCGGACTTTGCCCAGCTATTCTTTGAGCACGTCTTTGCCAAACACGGACTTCTAGATGACATTGTCTCTGACTGGGGCCTACTCTTTGTGTTCAAATTCTAGACTTCCCTATGTAAGGCCCTTGAAGTAAAAGCCAGTCTCTCCACTGCCTACTACCCCAAAACTGATGGTCAAACCAAATGAGTCAACCAATTCCTTGAGCAGTACCTTTGGCTTTACATCAATTACCTACAGAATGACTGGTGCACTAAGTTTTCTCTGGCCAAGTTTACCTACAACAATACACCACACTCTGCCACTAGAGTGACTCCCTTCTTTGCCAACAAAGGATATCACTTCCAATTGACATTCTTGCTCCAGGACATCCCATCGCACACCACTCACAAGGTTGCTCAGGATCTTCAGTCCCTTCATGCATTTCTCCAGGAGGAAATTGACACCACAAACTGGGCCTATGTAGAACATGCCAACTGAAAACAGGAAGACACCCCCGACTGAGCCTCTGGAACAAAGGTAAGGTTAGATCAACACCACCTCCACACCCACCGGCCCTCCTCAAAGCTCGATTACAAGTGCCTCAGCCCATTCAAGGTCTTAAAGAAAGTTTCATTCCATGCCTACAAGATTGAGCTCCTTCCGGGACTAAAAAGTCTGCATATGGTATTTCACATCTGCCTCCTAGAAAGACACCCCCCAGACCCCTTTTCCAAGTGGCACCTTGAATCCCCTTCCCCAGTTGAGGTCGAGGACAAGTACCACTATGAGATTGAAGATATCCTTAACTTCCAGAATATTCATGGACAATCTCACTTCCTCATATGATAGTATGGGTATGGCCCAGAGAATAACACTTGGGAACTATGCTGAAACCTCGACAGCACTCTTGATAAACTCTGGGACTTCTAGCAATGTCACCTGGGAAATAATCTTCTAGGGGGCAGGACTCACAGATAGCAGTAGTGGGCATAACCCCCACTTCTGGGTTTAGTAGGGATTCAACTCCCATGTATACCTTCTATTTCCTCTCTTTAAAACCTTACCTCCCTTTTAGTTCTTCTCTGCAGTAGCGCCCTGGAGCCTGAGCAAGATGCTTTTCTAGTTTCTCTACCCCCTTACTTATACTGTCTTTCAACTCTGAGAGACAAGTTATATATATCTTACACATACACTAATCTATAAGGAATGGCAACATACATACACTAAATGATAGACAGTGACAAGAAAACAGGGGCCCCTAAAGCTGGGGCTCCAAACTACCCTCACTTAACCTATAGATAGTGGCAAGAAACCCTGAATGACCCTCACCTTTCCCTTCCCTTTGGCCAGCCCTGGAAACCCTCCCCCACTCCCCCTAGACTGTGCTCCTGCCATACCTCCTCTGCCAGCTGGTCCCAGGATGGAAGCTGTTCACCCTCATTTAGGATTTGCTCAAACTACGACCCTGGGGCTAGGACATTCCTCTGGCAGTGAGCCGTCACTAGTCTCCCCAGCAGGTCCAGGCTGTGCTTCACCCTGGGATTCCTTGCCTCCATTAGCAACCCCTTCTGCAAAGATGAAAGTGCTACAGCAGCCTTGTCCAGGAGTAGGCAATGTTTTTGAGCTTAACTTAGGGACATCAGTACCAACCTGACCATAAGAAGGCATCACTAAGGAAGGCCATACACCCAATGACTGCATCCTCATGCAGGGCCTTGACTAGCCCTGGACTTGACAAACCCAGATCCAGGAGCCCCACCTGAACACCAACCCTTGCCTCTCCCAGCTCCGGGATGGCCACCTCATAATCTCCCTCCAGCCTCCTTCAGCGTGCTGCCTCCCTTGCCTCCTTCTTGTGCTCCTCCCTCCCCCACTTGCCTTGATGCCCAGTGGCCACTCAGATAAGGGGGAAAAGGTCACCGGAGAGAGGCATGCTGGCAAAGCCAGAGACAGAGTCTCTGTGAGCAGCCTCTCAGAAGGCCCTGGGGAGGGACTGGGCAATGCCCACCTCTTCCTTTTGTCTGGGTGCCCCCCACGGCCCTCACAACTGCCAGTCCTGGCCCAGGTCATCTAATAGGTGATTAAGACCATGGGACAACCCCAACCCCCCACCCAGATGGCCCCCCGGCTTTCCAAACCCCCACTAGATGCCTCCACAGGTGCCTCCTTCACCAGCTTCACCACCCAGTCCCACTCCTTGACTTCCATCCTCTAGGTAATTCCCCCCAGTGGCCACTCCTGCTTTTGAGAAACACAGCATACCCTCCACAGTGCTGACACAGAATACTGCTTATAATTGAGGTGGCATACTTCATACATGGCCATGTTCTGGCAGGACAAGGGGCCTGGGACCTCAAACAGGCAGGAGACCCATTGCTGAGTGCAGTGCTTGCACTGTGCCAAAATTAGTAAAGAGACCTGAAGTAGGAGACCACTTACTAGTTCATTGCTCACACATCAGACATGAGCAGGCAAACCCCAGAGCCTTTCCAGGGCCTTCCTAAATTGCTCCTGTGTTACATTTGCCCACGCAATATGATGGCTCTCCAGGACTTCTGAAACAGCCCCTATTGCCATCCTAGAATGATGGAAGCAGGGGGCAGATAGCCAAGAGTAGGAAGGAGGTTGCAGATGGAGAGAGGAGACAGTCTTTTGTATAAAGGTAAGTGTGGGGTGACTTAAATGGGGCTCCGAAAGGATACCAGGGCCTACATTGGGAGTAGGCTCCAGGAGCTGGCTGGGACCTGCCTCTAGGGCAGGATTATTATGTTGTTCTAGAAAAGAAAGGTCAGTCATAACAGACAAACAACATGGTGACACTCATGTTGAGTGAGCACAGCTATATGTATATAGTATTGCATGTCCTGGGCCTTCCACGCAATCAGGGAGGCCACTTCATTAGTAGCCAGGAGCATTGGGGAATGCATTAGCATATGCAATATAGTTGAGTTAATAGTAAAAATTTTTTTTTTGAATATATGGCAGATTAGGTGCCAGATCCCACAATTGGACTTCAGACTAAACCACCAGTTATGTGTGCCTCAGAGGGTCTCAGTGCTGAGGGGAGGTGATGTCATGACTCCCTTCCGGAATTCCCTGGGACAGCCCTAGAACCCCACCCAGGACTCTCTTTTATCAACTTTGCAATACACCCTGCCTCTACAACTACTGATGCTACCATTAACTTGCATCACAATCACCATCAGCCAACTCCCTCTGGAAACCCTGCATCATGGACCTCAGGATTGATTACCATCAACCGTTGGATTACGCTACCCACTTCTGGCCATCACATATTACAGCCCCCCCACGCCAATTGATCATGCACCCCACACACGTGATCTAAGTATACAGTCCTGGCCCATTACTCAATGCCTCCTGGAAACCATCCCAGACACCTTAGAACCCTGAGACCTGACTCCATAGTACTTATAGTGTAATTCACCATTGTATTCATAAGTCTTGATATTACCTGAATTATTGCATGCCCTTTTGTTTGACTGGTATGTACTGACTAGCACGCTTTGACTGGCATGCTGGAATAATCATGTGCTCTAAGTTTGGTATGCACTTTGCAACTCATAACTTGTTAACCGGATTTTGTCTTAGAATTTCTGGTTCCAACTCAACCCCTGCCAACTTCCAGCCTTTACAAAACACTCAAAGCCCCAGATCAAGTCCATTCTCCTGGGACCACCTCCCTCTGTCCACATATTGAATCCTGGAGCCTTAGCCCTGGAGCTCCAGACACCCGAGTATCTATAGATCAAGTTTGCCTTATAAGGGTGTTGCTTTCCTAGAAAGCCCCTAACTCAGTGGAACCTGACACATGTGAAATAGCTTATTCCAATGCAAAGTGCATGGTAAATAGCACATGTTCCAAATGATTCCTTAAGGAATTTCAAAAGACTACTTAGTATAGTGATGATGGCTATTCTCAATATGCCAGACCTGACAATGGCCACTTTTTTGAAAAGCATGATTGACATTATAACAACTGTGTTATTATTCTATACAACTCTTATTTCTCAGCTAAATACTAGTGCCATATCAATGTGGAAGTTTGTGCTTTAGTGGATGCTATCAAATATATTCATAAGTACATTTACAAAGACTATAATAGAACAACTTTGGAAATCTCTAGAGATTAAAGAGATAAAATCAAGAAATACTTAGATGCTAGATATATTTCAGCACTAGAGTTTTGCTGGCACATTTTTGAATTTAACATGCATGCAGAATTCTCTGCAATTTATGAATTATTTATTTACTTAGAAGGCTAATATAAAGTTTACTTTGAAAATAATAAATCTATAAAAACAATAGCTGCTAAAGCTAATTTGGACAAGACTGCACTTATAGCTTAATTTGAAGCCAATGCTAAATTCCCCAACAACAACATTACATATCAAAACTTTTTAATCAAGTATGTTTATAATTTATTAAAAAAAACTTGAAAAAAAAGACAGTGAAGAATAGCTATTAGATAAATGTATTTTGCTTCATTAAGATAAGAAGAGAGGTTTTATCTTAGAATGCTTTTAATAGTTGTAATCAATGCAACATTATAGGCTGATTTAAGAACAGTTATTGGCTATACTTATTCAACTTATAAAGATGTATGCAAAGTATTAAAATCCTATATGCAAGTAAGTAAATATAAAATCTAATAGTGAAAGTATTAAGTTTTGCTAACCTAGGAGCTTACTTTATTGAGTAAGAACCTATTAGTTGTTTTTCATTGAGAAAAAAAGCTCATACAGAAGTTTAAAATTAATACTAGAGTTAGGCATTAAAAAAACTGTGGAGAATAAAGATATTAGAATTATAAAAAAAGTAAAAAATACAAAAAAAATAAAATAAAAAACTAAGAAAATAAAAAAGGAGTATAGTAAATAAAATAGAAATAAGTAGACAAAGAAATAGAATTAAAACAGTGAAGCAAAGTTAAGATAGAAATAGAAATTAAATAAAGAGAAAGAAAAGAAAATTGAATTAAAAAAGAGAATAAAGAAAATGAAACAAAAAAAAATAAATAGAA
>QLON01002609.1:0-64509 GCA_003313675.1 Termitomyces heimii | reverse complement strand
ACAGAGGTTGAACCTCATCAACGTCAAGTTGTATTACCTCTTGCACTTGTGGCGCCTTGTTATATCGTGCCACAGAATGCTGCTGCGACAGAACTGACCGGGATTGCTCATCTGTGACAGTGGCTTGCTGCCGCTCGTCGTGTTCTATACCAAGAATATCCGCACCCGTGTTGTGCGACTCTTTCACGTCACCGCCTGAGTAGTAGTCTTCGGCATACGTTTCTGGGCCAACCCAACGATCCGACAGTTCGAGAAATCTGTCTTCATTCGTCAGAGGAGTTAGTTCATGAGGCGGGAATGCTTTGAACAAGCAACCGTTAGTAGCTACGCTTGTTAAACAGGAAAATTCACCTACAAGTGTCGTGTTCCAGAGGTTGAATATCCTCATAGGTTTCTATTCTCGCCTCCGTCGGAGAGACATGACGTTGTTCTTTAGTTAGATAACGAGGAGGACCAATGCGAATAGAAGTAGACAAAGGAAAATCGGTGTCATCCCCGTCAAAACGTTCTGTAATACTTTCCGTTCCATCTAGCACACGTCCTTGAGAAGGGGTGTCATGAACCTCGTCTTCTTCGTCTGAATCCACGACGAGAACTGGAGACGATAACTGCCTAGGAGATGACGCATCATAATCATCTTCGTCGTCTCCCTGTAGTTCATCTCCTCCAAATTCTTCCTCGTCCTCGTCCTCGTCCTCTTCCTCAATCTCATCGTCGACACCCTGTCTCTCATGTCGTCTTCGAGCTTGTACAGAGCTTTCTGCTTCTGCCCAAACTATGTTGCACTTGTCATCATCCTCTTCATCTTGCTTTTCAGAGTCCCATTCTTCTGTCGCATCGTCCTCTTCACTATCCTCACTCTCTTCTTCCTCGTCTGAATCTGAGCCAATAAAAATGGGCTCATTCTGT
Source organism: Termitomyces heimii (assembly GCA_003313675.1). Lineage (NCBI taxonomy): Eukaryota > Fungi > Basidiomycota > Agaricomycetes > Agaricales > Lyophyllaceae > Termitomyces > Termitomyces heimii. The sequence continues at coordinate 63,600 of QLON01002609.1, read as the reverse complement.
TCACCTCGCCCAAAGCCAGGCCCATCTCTGGGGTCACGCGCTTTGCCTTTACTGACGCGTCGCACTGCAGAGTAAGAGAAAGATGTTTCCGTCTCTTCATCGGAACTATTGCCAAGAAACTCGACAAGCCGTTCGACCTCCTCCTCATCGCTGCTGTCAGGCCGCTCTGAATAGTGCGAGCTGGCTACAGGCGGGGATACCACCTGATCATCTTTGCCTAGGGCTCGCTTGAGTGCACCCGTGATGCCGCCAATCCACGCGTCGAACTCGTCCTGGGTAAACTTGTCATAAGGGTTGTGCTGAGGTGCTTGGGCAAGCCTTGGCTTCGGCGGTAGACGAGAAGGCATTTGAGCAAAGGCGGAGCACCTTGAAGAATCAAACGGCGAGGTTGCAAACAAGACAGAGACATGCCCCGATGGCCACATGACGTGTTACGTAACAGAAAGGAGTGAGCTTGTCCTCGACGATCCTTTTGTCAACGATGAAATTGAGACTTGTTATGCCCTGACTGCGATATTGTTCAAGCAAAAAGCCCATGATTGTTCTAGGAGCTGTTGATCGCTTGAACCATGTCATTTTGTGCGGCATCACTACGGTTGGACCTCGTGAGTTAGCCGATTAGCAGCCGTTCCAATTCTTCTTTTTCTCAAATGGTATCTCGTTTGTTTTGCACTACGTATGTACGTGCATTTACATGAGCTGAGGCTCAATATCCTTTCTATGTTCGCTGAGTTTAAAATCCACGACTGATCCATGGCAGTGACTCGTTAATCATTACATACTCCTGTACGATGGTCAATGTGCTTTCTACCAATAGCTCGAATCCATCGTTGCAGAACAATCTGGATGCCTACGTGAAAACTTCTCATCCTCTCTCTGAAGTTCAACCGCTCGCGACTTCCCAAGAAATTCGAGATCGAGGCTCTACCTTCATCGCTAATCTTTTCCCCGCTGTCTCTTCAAGCGACGTTCGCGCCCGTATCGCATATCTTAAAGGTGTTATCCACAAGACAAAGCCGGCAACGCATGACATCGCGGCTTGGAGATGTATGGTGCTCAAGCCAGGCCATAACGGGCTTGGAGGCCCTGATGACTTTGAGTTGGAAGTTGGAAACATGGATGACGGGGAAAAATGGGCTGGGATTCGAGTGCAAAAAGTCATGGAATCCTATGCAATCATGGATGCCGTGGTCATCGTAAGCAGATGGTGTGTTTCATTATCTCTGTTACTTGAGACGTCTGACCTGTGCAGGTACGGGGGCACAATGCTGGGCCCGAGGCGTTTTGCGCACATCGAAACATGCGCTGCCGAAGTTTGTCAAGAGTTTAAACGTTCAGAGGAGGTCCGGGACTGTATATCAGAATTAACGAATCTGGACGCTGTCCTCGCTGGTCTTCGCGCTGAATACTCAGGATCGTCACTCGCTGATGAGTCGACTACTGGCAGTTCAACGCCCAAGGAATATGTAAAATTGGACCTGGTGAAGGGAAGACGCCTCATCAAGGCACGCGAAAACGCGATAAGGAGTGTAAAGCTCCTTCTCGCCAAACGTCGAGAGGGCGTCACGAACGCTGCTGTTGCTGATGCGGATGACCGGACCTGATTTGCACCCTCTCTCATCCAGCATCTCGTTATAATCTCGACTGTATGTGATCTAAGCACAGGCTCGAAGGTTCACGGATATGAATTGAAAACAGTTCAAAATGTACGATTTCTGTCCTATATTTTGCCCGTTTGCACCGAACGTCATGGTTGATGGACACTTTTCTGCAGCTTCCATGAACTTGGTACTCGTGTTGTTGAACAGGTAGAGGCCTTTCCTGTGCTCAAGATTACAAGAGCACTCGCTCACCGCTTTTTGCATCCTCTCCAACCAATGTAATCCTCCACGGTCGCCGTTTGTTACCTCTAGGATACTACTGATGGAAATTGTCACTATATTTTTGATCAATGGACGTCTGACTCGGGGAAAAAACCTTCCCAAATAGTATGTAATTCTACACCTATTACATATTCGTTACGAACATGATATTAAGTAAATGAGCTTGCGGGTGGCACTTTGCTTCCATCACGACGTATGATGGTCTCGTGGACAGGACTTCACAGTTCTGATGATCGTATGCAGTTCTCAAGCTTGCGACAGATCGACAGACTTAGGCACCTCTCTGTGCGAATCAAGTCTTATTAAAGATTGTACATTGAATGTATGACTTTGATCTTCTCGAAAATTAATGAAGTCCCAATCTCACGGGCTCCAGGGCACGCTATTGTAATCCATCGGAACACCTTCTCCACCCTAAGGACCAAATCAAGGAAAGGCCCAACGTAGAAATCTAGGTTTTCTTCCTTCCACATCCCACAGATTTTGGGTTCTTATCCGGTACATTCCTTTTGCGACCATCATATATATTGAATGCTATTCTCCGAAAATGTACGTACTTGGTTACTCCCATGCACTTAAAGACCTATGTCGATCTGAGGGTCAACCTCCTGTACCGCAAATAAATTTCGACATTAGGCAATCTATCAAATCCTACAGCAGAAGTATCGCTTCCAAGACACGCGATATAGTGTACGAATGTCTAAAATTACGAGATGGACGCTGTATCACTTATTGAGATAGATCGCGCAAGAGCCCTCACCAGATAGAACCTCTAGAATACTGACTTAAAGGGTATGAATTTGAGGATCCTGATAAATCAGACAGGACCATTCTTTTCCGGCAAAGCTCTATACAGTTAATTACTTCGCCCCATAACGTGTCTTGCGCCCAATATCGAATGGAATGTATTTGTACTTGATCATGTGCCTTAAGATAGCTGAGTGAGAAGAACACATAACGAAGTCGGCAGTTTACGAACTGAATTTGTCTTCGCATAGTCAATGCAAAGAGGACGAAGAAATAAATAACAAGAATAGGCCAGTATACCGGAACGTCAAAGACTTCGGAAAACGTGCAGAAAAGTGCTATAATGGTCGCACGAGTTAATGATAACCTTGGAAAAGATTAATGAAAATCCTGAGGAGACAGTTGAGGAACACTTACCAGAATTGCCATTCAGGAAGACGCCTAACAAAAGGCCTAAACTCGTCGTCTCTTTGGCTGGGAAGGGGACTAGTCGCTCCTTCACCACCTTCCTCAATTTCGTCAGCCAACAGATCATCTTGCAATGAGGGGTCAAATTTAGGTTGCAAGAAAGCCAGCAGGAGATTTAGTAGATATATAGCATGAGCGTCTATGTTTGAGAAAAAATGAGCGGGTGGACGCGTCATCAAAAGAACTTGCCGTACAGCACACTGTTGAGAAAGTTCACCTTGAGGAGACGATTGATGTATAGTCAAGAAAAACTGACCTATATACCACTGGAAGAGGATCAGAGGCTGCGTATACTATTGAACGGCAATAACTCACACCCTGGGCTATAAGGATCCGCAGGAAAAAGATCGCCAACAGGCCACTGGTTGATAGCCAGCGCTGGAGGACATGAGGGGTCCAACGATCAAGAATTTGCTGGTATTGGCGTCGAACTTTGGAGAACTGAGAAAAGATATTCTGACCTGGCGAAGGTTCAGTGCCGGAACCAGAGAATGCGTCGCTGGAGGACATCATGGTTTATGGACGTGTCGTGACGTGGTCGTGACCCGTGACGCTTCCGCGTAACGAATGGACTCCGTTGTTGCACACATTGTTGGGCACATTGACCCTAACCCCACTGCCCCTATCTTCGTTGCTATACAAGGTCCTCAAGGCTCCGGCAAATCCTATCTCTCGGCTCAGCTCAAGCAGAGCCTTTCCCAGCCACCCCATTCACTCATCGTTGCCGTTATTTCTATTGATGATCTTTACCTTCCGCATGATGAACTTGTCCACCTGGCGGCTCAGGAACCGCCAAATCCCCTCTGGGCGGGGCGGGGTCAACCTGGGACGCACGATGTGAAGCTTGGGATTGAAATTATGCAGAAGCTGCAATCCCGATGCAAGAACATAGAACTTCCCTGCTTTGACAAGAGTTTATTCAATGGTGAAGGCGATCGTTTGGCTTCTGGGACGATCATAGATTCTTTTGTCGATGTAGTCATCTTGGAAGGTTGGTGTGTTGGGTTTCATCCAATTTCATCAGAAGAGCTGTCAGCTCGATGGAATGGCATCTGGCGTGACGAAATCGCGAGGTTGAATCTCCCAAACTTTATTACGAAATATGATCTCGAGCGGGTGAATGAGTCATTGAAGGATTACATCGAACTCTGGTCGTATTTTGACGTCTTCATCCAGGTTTGCGTCTAATATTCTTACCTTCCAATCATAGTCAATCTTCTGATAGATCAAGCCAGTACCACTCCAGCCCTATCCCTCTCAGTATTCAATCATTTATAAATGGCGTCTGCAACAAGAGCATAATATGAAAGCCATCAACGGAGGGCGGGGTATGTCTGATGAGGCTGTAAAGGCGTGCGTTACCCTACTAATATCAGTGGCTCTTCTGCATATTGATATTAAACCCAGCTTTGTGGATCGGTATATACCTGGTTACGTCTTCTTTGGTGATATTCCACCATTATCCGTGACGCCGATCTGGTTAGGAAAGGGTGTGAAACTTTGTATCGATGACGAAAGATGCCAGCTGGGAGTCAAACCAATGTAAAGATTAATTACACAGAACATCAAAGCATATTTTTTGATCTAGGTCAAAGTCATGAAGTGTACACAATGACGGCTTAAAACTGTACTGACACAATCTAATATCGCCTCACCTTTTAACTTTTGTGGCAGTCTAACAACGGGTTCCGATTACCGATCGGTGTTATCTCTCTTTCCATATCAATATCATTCCCATCGGTGTCCCATATGTTCACGTTTGAACAGCAAGGTTGATTGTTTATCATGTACTGCCTTGCGGCGGACTCTGGAACTCAGGGTCATCCACACTGAGGAAGACCTGTGGCCGAGTTGCCTTTTCGATTCTCTATCAACGTGTTTGTGCATTGACTGTAGAGCTGCTATCGAGCAATGCACTCCGCCTCAACGCTTCAAGGTTATCTCAACGAGGCCTGTCGGCTCTGGTCGTCTTGTCCGCTAACTCGTCCTACCTATTGACCAACCCCGCGTAATTGGGTTAACCTGAGCAACAGGACTACGGGTGTCAAAACTAGGTTGTTGGCTTCTTGCATTATTTCCATCCTTGTAGGCTGTGAGATGCAACTTGCCGGCAATGCAGGTCAATAGTGTAGCGTCATGTTAACCTGTTAACTTGTTAATCTGTGTCCCCGTATAGTTTTACAAAGTTTGTCATCCTCTATGACAGTGCTTATCTCGTAGGCCAAGAGGAGAATCACTCGGGGAAGGCAATTACTTTCGCTATTTGTCTGAATTTTCCAGATACGGTTGGTGAGTGAGGCCGTTTTTTTGGTAACCTCAAGGTAAAATCTCGGTAGCCTAGTCGAATATCCTCCCAACCTATAATGTTGTAGGACTTCCACTGCATCTATATAAGGTGCGGCATAGCCGAGTAAAGGAAAAATTTGGAAGTACATGGGAATCAGTATGTCGTATGTGAGACGTCGACCTGCTGATTCTCGTTTGGCTATGTCTGGTTGTACACAGCACATTGCTATTGGTCGGCAGGTCATGTATCCACAGAAGAACTTTCCTTATACAATTATTCCGGATCCATAAATGGTCAAAAGTTTTCACGCCTTTTCACTTACAATTTGTATGCTATCCTATTCAAACAAAGAAACTCGTACTATGTAATTGACACATGCTGATTTTTCCAAGAGGAGTGACGGAGAACGCTGACTGATTTAACATCGCGGAACATAACAGGAACTATTGAACAGATATCATTTGAGTCGCACCTCCTGGGCAGCTAGGTACGTTATGTGCTTTATACAGGCTGAATAGTACTTAAGTCTAATGTTTCACCATTGGTGTGCTTTGATAAGGACCGCGCTATGTCGGCATATGGGACAATCAACCGGTCTGTTTCCGGAAAGCCTCTTTCAACGAAACTCTGGGCGATTGATTCTACATTGGGCTATATAACTACGCATCATCTGACTCTTTCGTCAGCTTCACGCTTGGACGGTCTTTTGGACTATCTTTGTAGTGTATTTGCTCAAGAGGTTGAGGATGGCTTTACATACCCCCAGGAGGGACCAGTAGGCCGTTCGACATTTGATACCTATTTCTTCGCGGCGGACGTGATTGTTGCCATTGTCGGGAAAACAAAACAGATTGAGGAAAAGGAAGGGGACATAGAAGTTGATGTAGCCACCGCGCAAGGTTCTCGTTCCTGGAGTGAATGCATCGCTGGGTTTTATTATGTGAGTAACTAACATGTAAATCACACTAGTAAGACTAATTCATTTCTCAGATAAAACCTAACTATCCTGGGAGGTCCTCCCATGTGAGTTTACAACTCGGGTTCGAAGAAGAACACTTGCTCATTTAGGCGGTGCATGGTCCTAGATCTGCAATGCCGGTTTTGTTGTTCCTCCTGAACAGCGGAGCAAAGGATATGGTTCAATTATGGCAAGATCGTTTTTGAAATATGCACCAGCATTGGGATATAAAGGAAGTGTATTCAACCTTGTTTATGCTAACAATTACGCTTCAATAAAGTGAGTGATGATTGACAATAAAAGTAGTTCAATTAGACTAACGTATGGCAACATTGATCAGGCTATGGGAAAGGCTAAACTTTACAAAAGCCGGTTTGATTCCACGCGCCGGACGCCTAAAGAGAAGAGATGGTCAGGGAGAAGAGTATGTCGATGCCATCGTATTCTACAAAAGCTTTGAGGATGAGGCCTGAATGGACTTTCTCCACAAACTCTGGACGAATTTGCTGTTTCATTTCCATCAGATACCGCGAATATAACATGTATGAAGATACAATAACATACAGCGTCGAGCTTGATGTACCTCGTTGCATTCAGCAGACTCGCTATAAACTTACTTTTCGGGGTCAGGGATATGAAACTTCTGATTTCAACTAAAATACATTCCAAAAGGGTCTTAGCAAGCCTTTTCTTTTCTCAATACGTTGTGGAATGAAAACCATCATAAGACGGTCACATCAAGACACTGTACCAATTTCCAAGTGGTTCAAATTTCTCTACGTCTCCTACCATCTCGAAGATAGAAATTACAAGCATAAATTGAAATCCAATTGAATTCCATTATGCTACCAGACGCCCCTTTACACTGCACCGCAGACACTACAAGCTTTACGGGTTATCTGCATTACTGCATTACCCCTAAATATGAGCTTGAAGGCGCGTTTTTGGATCCGGGGCCCGAGGCTGTTTACATACAAAACGCGAGGACGCCGAGAAATTTTCCAAGTCATCGAGAACCCAGCCATTGCTTCATGTCAATGAGTATGCGGCTGATATTCATGAACGAGAGAATGAAGATGATCACCAAGCACATATATAAGCTCCTCGAAACATGTAAAAGCGGTAAAGATACCGTGCGAATCTTGACAGGAAGATTAAGGGCCACGCCCACGCCGTAAAAGCGTTTCCAGCCTTCCGGCAGGCGGGGAAGAAGCTGATAAAACTTCCTATCCGCATGTACAACGAGTGGGACAAGGGATGACGGAAAGGGTTAACTTCACTCCGGCATGTGAAGTCAATGACCCATTTGCCAAGCATTCCAACGACAATCTTCGGTCCGAGTGGTCAGGAGCCGTACCCAGCTTGTAAACCACAATTATTCAGTACCTTGATGGAGCTGACTGATGCGAATCACGCTACCTAGGCCAAGCAGTGGAACTACGCCGCATCAACAGAGCTCAAATGCCGGAAGAAACGTTATGCGGGATAGGAATTGAACTGCCTCAGTGCCTAGTGACTAATACCCTTCGGCAATAAATGGCGGTCAGATCGTAAATGGCGATAAGGCGAGCGAAAGGTTTAGCAAACAAGCCGCCAGCGCATGGCGCGTTTCTCTGATACTGAGAAGTGGTGACTTGCTTCAAGTTAGACTGATTTCACGTCGTAAAAACTCTCACATGAAACGACAACGTGGTTACAGGCAAACACACCTTCCAACACGTTTCCAAGCTACTAACATAGTCATGATACGTTGTTGATAGACGATATAAAAGACTTGCGAAATTTGTATATATGTGCGGATGAAACTTGAATGATGGTAACGGAAGTAAAGTCAGATTACCACAAATTTTAACGTCAATTGTCGGGATGGCTATGCTCAAAAGCGAAAAAGACACAATGAGAGATCATTAGGGCGGCGTCCGCAACCTCAGCAGGGATGAATGCTGAGCCTGAATGTTTAACGCAAATGCTGGGCAGTAAGTATGTATAATTGATAAGTCACTGATTTTGAAGGCTGTGCTTGATATCGGACGTGTAAATTTTCGCCCTTGATCCTCATATAAACCTCAAACAAATACCACTGAGCCTCGAGCTCGCTATCCTCTCCTCTCCGGCGTCTCTGGTCGTTGTTCCCGCACGATACCCTCCATAAGAGACGTGATCGCATCGCGTTGTCTTACATATATTCCCCAATCTAGGTTGCTTTGTTATTTACCTATAGGACTTCAAGCAAAGCCTTATTGTAAGTTCCTTCACCCATTATCTTCTTTCAGTCTTTCTTTTTTGCATTTTCTTTTTCCGTCATTGCGGAAAAGGAATTCATGAAAGGGGATAGGCGAAATTTTTTTTTTGATGCCGCGTGCTGATGATGGAAAGGGGAGATCAACAACCCCGTGCTCACAAATAACAAACTCATATAACCACTGTCATTCTTCTTGTATGATTTACTGACGTCCTCCCCATAGATTTACCCGTTACGCTTGTTTAACTTGCGTTTCTGTCCTTCCCGTGACCGATTCAGATGTCGACCTCCCACCAACCCGACTCTCAAAGGTTGTCCACGAATGCACCTCGTAGTCGCTACCAACAAGTCGCCCCGTCGGCCGTGAGTCATTAGTTGAATTTCCCACCGCTCTCAACTTAAACGCCCGAAGACTTCCCACACTGGTGAACGTCCACATCGAGACGATCCATACTATGGTCACAAGACTGTTGCTACCCTCGGTGCTCGGTTCATAAACCATCTTTTTGATTGTCCAGATCCAGCTGCTGTGCCGACCCCACCCAAACAATCTTCTCTCGCTATGTTCATCGCTTACGGCCTGCACAGAACGAAACTTTCGCCATGTGTGACGTTCGCGTCCCTGATTTTGCTTCAGCGTCTCAAAGCTCGCTTCCCCACTGCTCGAGGATCATCCGGTCATCGTCTGTGGATTTCTGCCTTTATGATTGCTTCAAAGGTGATCTGCGATGATACATATTCCAACAAGTCGTGGGGGATCGTTGCACAGGGGCTATTTAACTTGCGGGAGATAAACCAGATGGAGCGCGAAATGTGCAACTATCTGGAGTGGGAGTTGAATGTCGACGACACGATTCTTACTACTTTCGAAAAGCGACTAAGAGAAGATTACGCATCACCAACCGGACCATACCCAACATATTCGCCATCGATGGTGTCAAAACGTGTCCTTAAGGCACCCACTACCCCTGTCTCCCCTGTCACTACTTCTTCATCGGATCATGGACCTTGCGAAACGACTAGTCCGATACCAAGTTTTGGTAATCATAGGCAACAAACACCACTGTCCACCACTCAATCGACTGCTTCGATGTGGACGGCTCGCTCGTCGCCACAAACCCCTTCACCTAGCTATTCAACATCCACTTCTCCGGCATCCTCAGCATCGCCGGCGACGCCAGTGGGTGGAGAAGACTACAGCGCCAGGGTTCAAGGTTTGGACGCCACTCCAATATTTACTCTACAAAGCTCGATGCCTCCAGTTCATCCGCTCAAGTCCCAGATGTCTGCATTGGCTATGCCGTCGCGATGGTGACAACCGCATTCATATTTCTTTGCTCATTTATCACCTGCATACAATTGTACCAATCTGCATCCACATGGACACACTTATACCCTCAATCATTCAACATGTATCATATGTGGCGAGGACGCCTTCCTGTGACAATTTTCTTGTCAACTGATTGTGTAGTTGTCCTAATTCCCAAGGCGTTATTAAATTATCGCTCTTCACTCCTTTTATTCGTCACAATCTGCATCTTACATACCATAGGTATCTCGACAATCTAAAAACGGACAATCCACAATGTTCCCGAGTCCAAAAGCACGTGTTGCTTGTCACCTCTTCGGATCGGATTGCCATCTGATCATGCTAGAAAGCCACGCTATCTGCATTCATAACGCCCGTTTCATACTAATGTCATATGTCGGGAATGGAAAGTTCTAGCTATTTGTTTTATGGAAAAGCAGATTTAAGATACTATGCATGTATAAAATGGTTTGAGATAGTCGGATTTGGCATACTTCCATCTCACACATTTCACTAAGCTCATGGCGGATGACAAAACTTGCTCTGATTTCATACTTGTGAATTTTCTACACCTCAGAGAAATAGATTTTATATGAAATAAGTATATAGTCTCTTTCTTCATATACATTGTACCAATTCCCTTTTTTTGTCAGGATCAGGAGCTGGAAACAGAGCGGATGGAGTTGGGTGAAAGCCGATTTCACATCGTGACACATGACAATACCTTTTGTTCTTTATGGCTTATCATCAGACTATCCTGATATCAACATCTTCTGACGGAATTCGTGCCGACTATTACGTCGGTGATTCTAAAGTGTTTGGGTCAAGCGAGGACTTATTTTCATGAGACCTATATACAGTATGTCTCATACTCGGCGCTTGACAAGGATACATTTCAATCAGTAGCCTTCCAAACTTTCATCCCGACTAAACGTACTGCTTTGTTTCCACTTTCGAGTCCTGTCTCGAAAACTAATAGAGTATGAACTCTGTAACGCGGCTTTTTGCACAGACTTAATGGGGGATGTCAAAGTCCACCTGTGAAATCAGTTTTGGTTACTGTTACTCGCAGGTACATATGAGAGTTGGACAAAGGGAACCAGCTCGGCGCCAACAAGATCGACAGCTTTCACAAGTCGCTCTTGTTTCCTCACGACAATCTCTTCATAACGCGCTACCCTCGAATTATTTGCTATGTCTGACGTGGGGGACCAAGTAAGCTCTCTCATAGTAGATAGAACGCTGGCGCCCGTGGCGGTAGGATTGCAAGTTGCGTCAATGACCGTAATCTCGGTGAGTTGAGAAATCTTCTGAGGACCTTGTATTAAATCGTCTACCTTCTGTAGGTCATGACACTTCTCGTTTTCAGCTTTCTACGACCCAGGAATCAAGTACGAACCTTTACTTTGACTTTTCGAACTCCCCGTCATGCATAATGCGTCATACTAGGTCATCTATGAACCCAAGGTCAATTGTAACGTAGGCAATAAAGCTCCACCTCGAATATCAAATTCTCTCCTTGGTTGGCTTCCGCCCCTGGTTCATACCAAGGAACGGGAGCTACTCGATAAGATTGGTCTTGATGCCGTCGCCTTTCTGCGCTTCAATCGTCTCATGCGTTGGCTTTTTTTGGGGATCACAGGCCTCACATGTGCCGTCCTCGCTCCCGTCAACGTCACCTATAACCTGAAAAACGTGGACGCAAAAAAAAGAGATATCCTCAGCATATTGACCATCCGAGATGTCAGGGGAAACCTCCTCTACGCTCACGTCGCCGTTACATACCTCATTACTCTAATGATCATCGGTGTCGTCCACATCCATTGGACGGCAATGATCAAGCTTCGCCATGCATGGTTCAGGTCACCAGAGTACCTCGAATCTTTCTATGCTCGTACCTTGACTATCACACGCATTCCAAAAAAAAACCAATCCGACGAAGGACTTCGGGCCATATTTGAATCAACCAAGGTCCCTTATCCAACAACGAGTGTACACATCAATCGCAAAGTTGGAAAATTGCCTGAACTGATCGAATATCATAATACTACCGTTAGGGAGTTCGAGGCAGTTCTCGTAAAATATCTCAAGGACGGGAGATTAGGGAAAAAGAGACCAACAATCCGAGTCGGTGCGACTTGCGGTATTGGAGGCATGAAGAAAGATGCGATTGATTTCTATACGTGAGTACTTTGTTCAAGACTCCTGAAACGTATTAATCATGTTGGCTTAGCGAAAAACTTCAACGTACAGAGGCAGCTATCGAGAAATATCGCCGAAAGATTGACACTCGCAAAGCAGAAAACTATGGCTTTGCCAGTATGGCTGCTGTGGCAGATGCGCACATTGTCGCGAAAATGATGAAAGGCAAGCATCCGAAGGGTACCAAGATTGAACTCGCTCCAAATCCTAAGGACATTGTGGGTTTCTTACATATACTTTTACATACATTGAAGGTTTTGACGTAATGGTAGATCTGGCACAACATGAACAAGTCTCCGAGCGAATTGTACCACAAGAAGACAATTGGTTTTCTTTGGCTTGCAGTTGTGTGTTTCTTTAACACCGTGCCGCTTTTCGTGATCTCTGTCCTTGCCAATCTTGAAACGGTCAGTCCAGAAAAACTGAAAAAAATCGATCTCTGATATTTTCTATCTCCTAGCTCCGCCATTTTCTTCCATTCCTCAACGGATGGGCCAACGAATCACCTGGCACGTTCGCGATCATTTCTGGTGTACTTCCTCCTGCAATTTCGGCCATCTTTGGCTTTTTCCTCCCTATCATCATGCGTTGGTTAACGAAAGTCTGTGGTCTATCTACGTCCTTTCTCCGAATGATTTCTAACTTCTCGTTAGTATATGGGTGCTTTGACACATTCCAAGCTAGATCGGGCTGTTATTGCTCGTTACTACAGCTTCTTGATCATCAGTCAACTTGTTATCTTCACTTTAATTGGCGTCATCTTCAGTGAGTGATTACAATGCGTGCGTTTTGCGGTTCAACTAACGGGGTTTCAGACTCAGTACGGGAGATCGTTGAGCAAATTGGAGCGAAAGCAAGTTTCCAGGACATCATCAACAAATTCGACAGTGAGAAGATTCTAATCACACGTTTAGATGTCATTTCATAACTGTTGGATCTAGCTCTCCCTCAGACTGTCCATCGAACATATATCAATCAAGCATCTTACTGGTTGACTTTCTTCCCGTAAGCTAAGTTGTTCTTGCTGCATCTTTCTATACTGATCGGTCTTTGATAGTCTCCGGGGTTTCCTCGTTGTCTTTGATTTGGCACAAATCATTAACTTAATTTGGATATCAATTAAAACACGGTCAGTTCTACCTTGCATTCTACATGAACGTACAACGATTTGAACTTGTTGAAGTGTATTCGGTAGGACGCCTCGCGATGTCAGAGAATGGACGCAGCCTCCTCATTTCCAATATGCTATTTATTAGTACGTCGTCAGTTTTTTTTTCGTTTCATACTACATCTCATGTCAAATTCCAGTTCAACTATTGTCCGTTATATTTGTGATCATTCCGCTCACCCCAATATTCATCTCCTTTCTACTAGCTATTTATGGGTGCCGTCGGCTTGGTGTTCGCTCCCTTGGCTCCCCTCGTTGCTGTTGCTGCCGCTATCGTGTTCTGGATTGGGTCTTGGGTCTACAAATATCAACTAATGTTTGTTTACACTTCAAAGGTTGAGTCTGGCGGTGTGCGTGGCTTTGACCTTCCCGTTTGTTATCATATCTGACATTTGTACCGATTCCAGCGTCTTTGGAACGTCGCCATCAACCGTCTGCTCTTTTCTGCAGTTTTGATGCAACTATTGATGGTTCTTAGTAAGTTGTAGTTCTTTACTTCTGGTCAAATAGGACTCACCTTGTATGTTTCTCCAGCTATCGGTCTCCAATATCGGTTCAAGTCTTTGCAATGGCTGTCTACAATACCTCCTATACTCTTCATCATTGGTTATAAAGTCTACATCAACCGTGCCTATCTCCCCGCGTTCCGATACTTCATTCCAACGGAGGATGAAATAAGGCTCGCTCGGGTTCACTCTGAACGTGCTGACGCACGAGGTAGCAGGTTACAGAGGCGTTTCGGTCATCCTGCACTCCATGCTGAGCTCTTCAAACCCATGTTGCCCTCAGAAGTGATCCCACTGTTGAGTCAAGTATATCGTGGAAGGCTTGCAACAGGAAAAACGAAAATAGACTGGACAGAACTTGTTGGCGCAAGTCATTTTGGCTGGTATAAAAACTGCTGCAGTCTCACAGGTATTGATCTTGCAGTTTATTTTTGATCATATGTCAGATCTCATATGAAATGCAGTAAGAGTTGTGGGAGTATGACCTTGCATTATACCAGCAGGGATTGCAGAGAACTGGACTGGAATGTTTGGTTTACAACCTCAACAGTGTTACAGCCTGTTCAGGAATGCATGTAGAAATTAGAATACATATTTTGATGGCAGTGATCTTGTAGCACCTTGCTCATGTACATTTCCAATCCTGAAACTCAACTAGTAAGTTTTTGCTCAGCAGGATGACACCCCAGGTCAGCAGGACCTGACAATGAGTAGGCAAAGCACAGGGCTTAGGAACATTTGATCTATTGAAAAAGAACCTAAGCACTAAAGCTCAATAAAATCTAGCAATTACATACTCAGAATTGGTATATTTGAAATTGGGACATTTGACAAGTGGCAACAAGTCATCTGACATTTAATCCATCCTACAACAATCACTGTGCTAAAGGAATTAACAAACACTAAAGGAGCAGAATTAGGAGAGGACCTATTGCTAAGAAAAAGGGGGGAGAGAAACAACAAAAAGCAATATTCACAGATGTTTTATGAAGCATGCCTGAAAGCTTAAGCTTAGATGGTTACATGCATGGACTAACAAAGCATAGCACTGGCATACATGGAACTGACTGAGGACAGTCAATTTTCAGTTTGAGGAAGATGATGAGTTTGCTGTCAACAACTCTAGTCATGTATATCTACATCCAGGCAAACAATGTGATCATTGTTCACAGTGTGATAGAGAAAAGATGTATTGTGGCATCTGTGTGATAGGCCAAAGAGGTCCAACACCCTAACCCTTTTCCCACCAGAAACAAGTTCTGGCAGCAGTTTATAACCCGCTTGTTCACATTGAGCGATATGACATAATCATTTTGAAATGAGATTTATAGTTATTTGTCAGGAGTTTATAGAGCGGAGATTCAAAGACACTTGGTCGGCGTCGTTGACGTTAACTCAGTGAAATTATGCCATTTGGCTTGACTATTGGTACTGAGCGCGCTACAGCTCTCCAGGTAGTAGCATTTCTAACCTTTGAACCAGTTTAACTGATTTTTGCGCAGCAATCTATCCAAGATGAACTCACGAAACGCGGCTTTAGCCAAGACGCAGGTGAGTTTTTTTCGTAGTCGGTTATGGCTCGATGAGTGTTTATTGCATTTTAGATCCTGTCATGGCAGAGTATATAACAATTATGGTCATTAATAACAAGACTGCAGGTACATAAGCTTACTTTACTTGTGCGCAACATTCTTTGGTTAACTCTACCGCCATAGCACAAATAACGACTGAGCTAGAAGACTGTATGTACCCTTAATTTTCTTGGTCTTCGCTTCTGACTCTCGCTTCTGACTCTCTCCTTGCAGTAATTGGCTCTGAGTTTGGTGTGTTACTTCCTTCCTTCGCATGACTCCTGCCGCTGATATCTTCTAGACCCCAGTTTTACGGATTGGTTATTTGTGGAAGCTTCGAAGGGTGCAACAGAGGTTGACGAACCCCAGCAATTAGAACCGTCGACTTCAGAACTCCCTCGCGACGCCCCTCCTCATGTCTCCGCCGATACTCCTCGCCGGCAGCCCTTGCCGCCACGCAACAACGTATATCAGCAGGCATTACATCAAGCCCTTCCTGGTTCTGTACCATCCGGCAACAAGCGCTTGGCCTCCGCTAGGTCTCCATCCCCGAGCCACCCCAACAAGTCGCGACGCACAGACTTGCCGACAGGACCGAGGGCTATGACTCGTAATGAAGGCGGGGCAAACTCTCACGCTATTTCAAAGAGTTTAATTGACCGTATAGGTGGTCAAAATGTTCCTGGCCGGAACGGGAACGCACCCAACGGGTACCAACACGACGAGATTCAATCCCGAATCGATAATATCGTGAACAGCTCTTCCGAACAGAATATGATGATTGGCGGTGGATACCCCGGGATGGCTGGTTCCGGCGGCTTGGACATGTCTCCGATGGCAGGAATGGCTAATCCTATGGTATTTCAAGACATTCTAATGAATCAGATGGCATTGATGGCTCAAATGACGAGCATAATGAATGGTGGACAATTCGTTGGGCCTGGTGGTTTCCCAATGCAAGGCATGCCAGGGGATATGGGGATGTACCCAGGTGGCATGAATAACGGGTTTCAAGGTCAGATGAACTCAACTGAGATCAACGGCAGGGGAAGAGGCAGGAGTGGAATCAGAGGGGGTAGAGGGGGTGGGTTGAATCGGGGAAGAGGAAATTCATTGACAGCGGCCTCTTCATCTCCAACTTCAAAAACTTCAGAGCCTTCCCCTGCGAATGACTCTTCTGCTTCCCATGCAATACCCATCGTGGCTCCTGCTCCAGTTACACCAGACACGTCCACCATACCCACCCAGCTCAACCCTCCTGTACCCCAACGTTTAAGCTACGCACTTCCTGAACGACCACAGTCGCCCACTCTATGCAAATTCAGCACAAAATGCACCAATGCGCAGTGTCGTTTTGCTCACCCTTCGCCGGTCGCTACTGCTGAAAGTGGTGTGGTGTTAAGCAATGAAGCTTGTGAAAAAGGTAAAGGTTGTCATGACAAAGACTGTATAAAGGGACATGTTAGCCCTGCAGTTCTAAACCCTCAACGTAGGTGAATTGCAATGATAAAGTCGGAAATGAACTAAGATCTATCTTTTAGCTCTTCAACACTCAACCCCCGCCTCTGTACCTCCGCCTCATGTACATTTGTCTCCTGTTCCTTGCCGTTTTGGATCGGCGTGTACGCGGCCAGGCTGCTCTTTCGGCCATCCACCTCGGACGACCCACTCTAGCACTACCCAATGCAGATTTGGTGCTGCCTGTACACGCGCAGGGTGTCCCTTCCTTCATCCGGAGGGTCGTGTCTTACCTTCGTCCTTCCATCGTGGCCTCAGCACAACAGCACCTCTGGTGACTGTTCCGACGCCAGAGGCAGGAACTATGAGTGGCGCGACCAGCCATAATAAGAGTGTCACATTTAACAAGGCGGTCGGGCCTGGTCAAGGCGTGAAGGAGAAGCTTGCGCAGCAGATGAAGGAGATAGAACAGAGGAAACTTGAAGTTGAAAAGGCCGTAAGGGACGCAGAGGCTGCTGCAGGTAAGAAAGACGAATCCAAGCCTGTCGCAATTGCAGCGTAGACGTTCTCTGGTTCCTTGTCTTCGCCACTGTAAACGCGGATTACTGCATGATGAATTTTCTATCGCAATACAATCCTCCCACTTATTAAGAATATGTACAAGTTGTACTGTAGTTTATTTCTGTCTTTCCTGATGCCATTTTATTGCTTTATTTCGAGCTTCCCCACATACGTATATCCATACATACGTCGACATCTTTCAACGACTGGAACAGCAAAACCACTCCGGTGGAATTCTAACTAATTTCGCTGTCCGTCTACGGTCCGTCATGTTTCTGCTCTGATAAACAACTCTCAGGGTACAACATTAAAAATATCTAACATGTACGTAAACTGTATATATAGGGGTAGGTATATTCAAAATGAGTGTGAGAGTATGGAATGTGATGCGATCATCTAGCTCATCTATTGAATCTTATACAATACGACCTCCAAAAATGTTTCCTCCACCTTTATCGACCGTTACAGCTATACGGTCTCCTTGGTCGACGTCCTTAAACTGAAACAGGAACATCTTAACGAAGAAAGATACAGTGTTTACCGCAAGACGTACTGTCAGTTCACGTGTTCTATGCAGACTTTCGATTTCGTCTATTCTATCTCGAACATTGTCAAGAGTTTCCTGGAAGCCTTCTTCTGATACCACCTCTTGGGCAGCGTGAAGTATCAACATCGAGTCTGGTCGTACATTATGATGAACCTTTGAATTCCTGCTTTTAGAATATGACTGCAGCGAGAAGTGTGAACGTACGTCAATAGAAATGACATTAATACGGTCAAGCTCTGTATTTATATTCTTAGTTTATAGGATCGAGATGGTATATACTGTGACTGACCCTCGATAAAATCAGCTCGCGTCATTATTTGACGACACCTCCACTAGTGAAAATCAGCATTGCAATATACCACCAGTCACAAAACGGATTGGTTATTCACATATGGAATGGTGGGCAGCTCCAAGCTGTCTTCGGAAACAGATACACCAGCTGCAATTTTATCTTTGCGAACAGCTTCTTGTTCTTGGTGTAGTTTGACAAATTCTTGCAGTAGAAGCCAGGAGCATGAGCTCCATTTTTGCTTTCCGATGTCTAAGTTCATAGATAGAAGAGGGAAGGAAAAGTTATACCTCATCCATCACGTCGTCGTCACAGTCAGGGATCAATCCTTCGCACATTTCTGTAAGGAACGAGCTCAAACAGTCAACAGTCATTAACCATACTTACCGATTTGACTAAGGAGCCACCATTTCTCTTTGTTTTTAAGGGTTTCTGCCATTTCCACTGTATTCTTAGCCTTTGCCACCTTTCAGAAAATCAATAAGCTTTTCGTATGACGGCAACCAACACGGAGCTAAACACCTTTTTAAGATATGAGAGGCGACCACCAACATTAGAGACAACCTCCTTCAGTTGTTCAAGAGGAGCAGGTGGGTGCCGACTATGGACTCGCATGCGTTTCAGCGCATGCAATGATTCGGTGGTATCGAGGTCATATATTGATACCACCTGGCGAGATAAGTTTGGTGAAGTAGATGAAGAGAAAAGTGATCTGACCTGCATACGGCTGGCGTTCTTTCCTATTACGGCTCGTCAAAGAATTGTTGATTTTTATGGATACGAGTACGTACGCATAATGTGGAATGGCCAGAAGTCATCACTATCACCATAGGTTAGAACATGCACAAAAGCTGTTACTCTGACTACCTACGAGCTAAACACCATGGTGAGAATTCCTTGTAACAATTTCAATCGAAAAGAAAATCTATTGATTGGCCGATGTATCTCACCACTAGCTGCCCATGCTTCTGCCCTCTGCTGCAGTTGCAAGATCATGTTGCGTCCCTCATCATCGTTTTTGAAGAAATGGATATTATTGACAATTAACACAAGAGGGCGACCAGTCTTGCGTGCAGAGCGCAATGCAACCTTTTCGAGTTTGTTAAGAGCTGACCTGCGTGAGTATGTGCATGGAAAGCTGAGAGCAACGACCTGCTACCTCTTTCAATGTCTAAAGCTGGTCCACCTATACACACAGAATCGAGCATGGTATCATCAGGAATATGCTATTATATAGACTAACCTTCCCTTGGATCTCTACGTTGAAACAAACCAGTTTGAGAGTCCTCGTTGAATTCGAAGTTTAGCGCTTTTCCCAGCCTAAGCCTGAACACCTCAAGATCAGGATGAGCGTCACACACAGAAACACCCTCGGCCTGGCATGCTGCCATTGAATCAAAGATCATCGTCCCTTTTCCAGAACCCTGTTTGTTCCATGTGTGTGAAACCGAGGCGACATGAACTCTCAACATACCTTGGGACCGAGGAGCACAACATAATGTCCAGACTCCTGGCCGTGAACGATTCTGTCAATGGTATCTTGTTCTTTTCGTCGCATATTTTCTGTCCATGGTGTTTCATCAACAAACTCAATTTCCTCGTCTGCGTCGTCCTTGGAAGGCAGCCGTTTCATCTGATTCGTCGCAAGCTCGAGGGCAGGATCATACCCCGCAGCGAACGCATCTTCTATCTTGAATATGATATCAATAAAAGCACAATGATCAGTCAGAACGCGTCACCTTGTCCAAAACACGCTTTTTGTACCAAGCCACATACGCAACACCTCCGCCAAACACTGGGCATATATTAGTACATGAAAACTAGAGAGTCGGTGACAATTACCCATTCCCAAACCGATTATCGTGGTCAAGGCTGCATCCAAAAGAGGCGACCGTGTCAGAGAAAACCCGCCTCCAGATCCACCCGGGCCAATATTGGGACCTGCCCCTCCTGGGGGATTGAACCCTGGCATACTACCGACAAGGCTCTCTTCACGCTCATGAAGACCAGGTTGTTCATCTGGACGTGATGAGCCATTATTATTCAATGCTAATGGCTGTTTCGCTGGAGTTTGTGGGCGCGGTGGTTCCTGAGTACTATAGAATCGATGAGCACCCAAAAATAAACGCTTCGGAACTCTAAAGGTAGAGACTGCTGGAGGGAGAAAGGAGCGGCAAGCAGAATACTTGAGGGCTGGTAAGGCCATGCCCTCTGAATGTCAGTTGAGCGGTTGGGACGAAACCGCTCACAACGCTCGCCACGTGGCTTGTAGGAGAAAGGACACCATTCTTCGCGTCATGCATGCATGATACACAACCCTCAAAGCTGGCCCGAAATTTCAAATCCTCCATTAAACGAAATGATGGACAGGGTAGCGAGAAGACTACTGCAGACTAGAAAAATAGGCCTTAATCTGGTCCAGCGGACGTTAGATGGATGAACACCTAATAAAAAAACTGTCTTGTATATCGCCAGCAAGATGTGGTTTGGTCCAAATTCGTATCGTCTGAATATCAAAACTAGCGCTTTTTTGAGCACTTGCATATCGAGTGCCGATGTCTTACAAATACCTACATATAAAGCTCTTCAATTTAGACAGGCGCGTTAATGTCACGGAAATGCGTGTGATTCTATAATATAGCATATGGGTGAATCTAGGCCCAATACAATACATGCGAGATTCAAAAGAGATGGTCCAGTAAAATGGGAGAGGGTACAAAGATGGGTAGTATGAATTCCATGGTGGACCGGAAAATGTCTCAAACAAAAAGGTGGCATAGTGGATCACATTCTATGTGCACCACGGCCTGCCATGTTGCCACCATCTTGGTTTGTTAGTTGACTATAGCGGGGCGATGCCTGCCGTGGCGGATATTGTTGTGTTGGAGAATGAGCTGCCAGATACTGGTAAGGCTGGTAATCTCTGGGAAGCTCAGGCGACTGAGCTGGAGAGTAGGCTGGACTTTGCTCTGCAAGGTGTGGTATGTAATTCCTTTCCTGGGGTCGATGAGTCGGTGCCTCTCTACTTGTCCCAAAAGGTTCCTGATATAATGACGGAGGTATTGAGAGGCTCAGCTGCGATGGCGTCTGCGATTGTTGATAGTAGTCGCGCCGATTGAGTAACGGTTCTTGCATGGTATCCATCTTGTTCAATTCGATATCCGAATGAAGGTGTTGATGTAGACCACCGACAAGGTATTGATCATAACCAGGAAGTTTGGAACCTGGAGGTGATTTGACAGAGTCTGTCCCATCGAGTAACACCGTTGAGGTCATAGATCGAGCGTCCCAGTCCAGCTCTCCGCGATCCCGCTGGTATAATGCGGGGTCGTACTCCAACTCGCTCTGCATTTTGAATGAATTCCGACACACGGTTTGAAATGAAGTGCGAGATAGATACCTGTGAGACCGCAGCAATTTTGATACCACCTGGAACGACTTGCGCCTCCAACTTCTGTCCGCCATATTCTTCCATTTTTGCTTCGTCTGTTGCAAGCCTTCCGTGATATACTTGACTCAAAAGTGGCATCATCTTTGCATGCAACATGGGCGTGAAGAGTTCGGCATGGAGTACAGGATGACCGAAACGCCTCTGTAACCTGCTACCTCGTGCGTCAGCACGTTCAGAGTGAACCCGAGCGAGCCTTATTTCATCCTCCGTTGGAATGAAGTATCGGAACGCGGGGAGATAGGCACGGTTGATGTAGACTTTATAACCAATGATGAAGAGTATAGGAGGTATTGTAGACAGCCATTGCAAAGACTTGAACCGATATTGGAGACCGATAGCTGGAGAAACATACAAGGTGAGTCCTATTTGACCAGAAGTAAAGAACTACAACTTACTAAGAACCATCAATAGTTGCATCAAAACTGCAGAAAAGAGCAGACGGTTGATGGCGACGTTCCAAAGACGCTGGAATCGGTACAAATGTCAGATATGATAACAAACGGGAAGGTCAAAGCCACGCACACCGCCAGACTCAACCTTTGAAGTGTAAACAAACATTAGTTGATATTTGTAGACCCAAGACCCAATCCAGAACACGATAGCGGCAGCAACAGCAACTAAGGGAGCCAGAGGAGCGAAGACCAAGCCGACGGCACCCATGAACAGCTAGTAGGAAGAATTAAATATTCAAGTAAGCACAATGATCACAAACGTGACTGACAATATTTGAGCTAAAATCGGGCATAAGATGTAGTACAGAACGGAGAAACTCTGACAGCGTACTAATAGACGGCATATTGGAAATCAGGAGGTTGCGTCCATTCTCTAATATCGCGAGGCGTCCTACCGAAGGCACTGCAACAAGTTCAGTTCGTTGTACGTTAATGTAGTATGAAAGGTAGAACTGACCGTGTTTTGAATGATATCCAAATTAAGTTAATGATTTGTGCCAAATCAAAGACAACGAGGAAACCCCGGAGACTATCAACAACCGATCAGTATAGAAAGATGCAGCAAAAACGATTCAGCTTACGGGAAGAAAGTCAACCAGTAAGATGCTTGATTGATATATGTTCGATGGACAGTCTGAGGGAGTGCTAGATCCAATGGTCATAAAACGACATTTAAACGTGTGATAAGATATGATATTCTCACTGTCAAAATTGTCGATAATTTCCTGGAAACTTGCTTTCGCTCCAATTTGCTCAACGATCTCCCGTACTGAGTCTGAAACCTCGTTAGTTAAACCGCAAAACGCATTGTAATCGCTCACTGAAGATGACGCCAATTAAAGTGAAGATAACAAGTTGACTGATGATCAAGAAGCTGTAGTAACGAGCAATAACAGCCCGATCTAGCTTGGAATGTGTCAAAGCACCCATATACTAACGAGAAGTTAGAAATCATTCGGAGAAAGGACGTAGATAGACCACAGACTTTCGTTAACCAACGCATGATGATAGGGAGGAAAAAGCCAAAGATGGCCGAAATTGCAGGAGGAAGTACACCAGAAACGAAAGCAAATGTGCCAGGTGATGACTTTGCCCATCCGTTGAGGAATGAAACATATTTTCGGAGCTGGGGAACAGAAAATATCAAAGGACGATTCTTTTCAGTTTTTCTGGACTGACCGTTTCAAGATTGGCAAGAATAGAGATCACGAAAAGCGGCACGGTGTTAAAGAAACACACAACTGCAAGCCAAAGAAAACCAATTGTCTTCTTGTGGTACAATTCGCTCGGAGACTTGTTCATGTTGTGCCAGATCTACCATTACGTCAAAACCTTCAATGTATGTAAAAGTAGATGTAAGAAACCCACAATGTCCTTAGGATTTGGAGCGAGTTCAATCTTGGTACCCTTCGGATGCTTGCCTTTCAGCATTTTCGCGACAATGTGCGCATATGGCACAGCAGCCATACTGGCAAAGCCATAGTTTTCTGCTTTGCGAGTGTCGATCTGTCGGCGATACTCCTCGATAGCTGCCTCTGTACGTTGAAGTTTTGCGCTAAGCGAGCATGATTAATGCGTTTCAGGAGTCTTGAACAAAGTACTCACGTATAGAAATCAATCGCATCTTTCTTCATGCCTCCAATACCGCAAGTCGCACCGACTCGGATTGTTGGTCTCTTTTTCCCTAATCTCCCGTCCTTGAGATATTTTACGAGAACTGCCTCGAACTCCCTAACGGTAGTATTATGATATTCGATCAGTTCAGGCAATTTTCCAACTTTGCGATTGATATGTACACTCGTTGTTGGATAAGGGACCTTGGTTGATTCAAATATGGCCCGAAGTCCTTCGTCGGATTGGTTCTTTTTTGGAATGCGTGTGATAGTCAAGGTACGAGCATAGAAAGATTCGAGGTACTCGGGTGACCGGAACCATGCATGGCGAAGCTTGATCATTGCCGTCCAATGGATGTGAACGACACCGATGATCATTAGAGTAATGAGGTATGTAACGGCGACGTGAGCGTAGAGGAGGTTTCCCCTGACATCTCGGATGGTCAATATGCTGAGGATATCTCTTTTTTTTGCGTCCACGTTTTTCAGGTTATAGGTGACGTTGACGGGAACGAGGACGGCACATGTGAGGCCTGTGATCCCCAAAAAAAGCCAACGCATGAGACGATTGAAGCGCAGAAAGGCGACGGCATCAAGACCAATCTTATCAAGTAACTCCGGTTCTTTAGTGTGGATCAGGGGCGGAAGCCAGCCAAGGAGAGAATCTGATATTCGAGGTGGAGGTTTATTGCCTACGTGATATTTGACCTTGGGCTCGTAGATGACCTAGTACGACGCATTATGCATGAAGTCGAGTTGAAGAATAAACTAAAGGTTCGTACTTTGTTCTTGGGTCGTAGAAGGTTGAAAGCGAGAATTGTCACGACCTATATAGCATGTAGAGCAATTAATACAAGATCTCAGAAGATATTCCCAGCTTACCGAGATTACGCTCATCAACGCAACCTGCGATCCTACTGCCACGGGCGCCAGCGTCCGGGAGTTGTCATCTATGAGTTTGCCTGCTTGGTCTGCTACTCCAGACATGCTAGATAATTCAAAAGTAGGGCGTTATAAAAAGATTTCCGTGGAGAAATAAGGGATTATGAAAAGATTGTCGTGAAACAAGAAAGAGCGTCTTGTAAAAAGTTGTCGAGCCTGTTGACGCAGGCAGATTAGATATTGGAAGGTCTTGGTTGTAGAAAGGTTGTGGGTCCTGTTGTCAAGCCTTCTTTGTTTTCGCATCCGTGCCGCGCGGCAATCATTATAAATTAGTCAGCGGCCAGGTATTCGATTGACAGCTGTACAGTGAAAAGTCCTTCAAGTACGATACATATGGAGCGACAGAAAACGACCAAAAAGTGTGCACTGCAGTATGAAATCAAGAATTCCGGGCAGGTCTAGAATTTTCGTGCTTTTTTCAACTCGCAGTTGAGCGGCACTTCAGATGGTGTTGACAATCAACTGTCAATATCTCGGCGGCAAGAAATTTCAAGCCTCGGCATAACACTTAAAAAACGCGGTTGTAAACTGCGATGAACAATGGGTCAAATTTTCCATGTGCAGTCCCTATATACGCCCCCGGGAAGGAGCCCCTACCACCAGGACTTACTGAGGATGACAGAGCCGCACTACAACAAACGAAGAAGTGGGAGGGCTATATGACGACAGCTATGGAGTCTTGTGCAGTAAAAACTGTTCTTGCCGGAGGCGCAGGTACATTCACTACCTATTTTTTAATTTAATACATATAACAGAACGGTGTAATTCACAGGATTTGGCATTGGAGCGTTCTTCTCACTGATGTCCGCTTCTTTTGCATATGAGGATCCTCTTCTACGGCAGCAGACTCAGGCAGGTATGAAAACGACGCAAAAGGCGGCAGAAATATTTAAAGAAATGGGGCGGGGCATGTGGTCTAGTGGAAAAGGTTTCGGCAAAGTTGGTGCTCTGTTTGCTGGTATAGAATGTGTCATAGAATCGGTGCGTCTCAATGTCTCCCTTGTATTTTGGCATCTTGATAAGATGCTTTTCCAGTACCGAGCCAAAAATGATGTTTATAACTCTGTCGCTTCAGGGTTTCTGGCAGGCGGCATTTTGGCGCGTAGCTCCGGACCCAAGGCCGCCTTTGGTGGTGGCTTGGCCTTCGCGGCATTTTCAACTGCAATAGATCTTTTTATGCGTCGGGAGACCCCAGAGTACGTCGTCATAATTTGCATCCTGTTTTTTTGGTGCTGACCTTGAATCCCTCAGAGAGGATTGAGTGTACTGGGAATCTTAAGATTATTTCACGAGACGCTGCACCTATATCCAATGTATTCTATAATTACTACAATAGCTAACCACTTGTCACCTGCAATGTACTACGGATCAATATCTCAATAGCCCTCTAATAGAAAGTCGAATCATAAATGGTATGCAACTATGAATCCTCACAGAAAGCATCATATCTCGTAGGCTTAAAACTGCGTGATCATCTTGATAGTCAAGAAGTTAGGTCGAAGGAAGCGGTATATGTCGGTGGTAATTCCCCCATTTCGCTTTCTTGACCAGAGATTAGTCGCTCATACTGCGCGCTCCGACCCCAGAGCGATTCCACGGGACGTAAAGACATCATTGTGTGAGGATTTACAGGACTAGTTTCTGCTGCAGAAGCAAAAGAATCTGTTGAAAGACTCGACGCTATCCGATCCAATGCAGTGGGCCGGTGATGCCGCTCTTCAGACTGCCGCACTTCACAAGGGCACTTGGGCCGGACGGTGCAAATGTCGTCGAAAGACTCCGAGTATGGAGGAAGAGATGTCCAATCGGGATTGCACCGGCACTGGAATCAAGTATAGATAGAACCAATTGTATCAGCTCGTGGTGAACAGGTTGATAAAGAGACTAACGGATAGAATGGTAATTGGTGCCTGTATGACGATATCAAACAACTTTCGCTTTCCCGTCTTTGCATCCACATGAAGATCGTCACCGCGCTCAACACGCATAACGAATTTAAGTTGATGGGTGATAATCATATTGCCTCGCCTGTTCTTATTAGTGAAATGTATCAGGCTACATGACATCGGAAGTTGAAGGTCCTGATGGAAAGTCCAAGGGCCTGGGCCCATCAACTCTGAAGCCATCTCTGACACGTCGTCATCGGAATTTACTAATGCGTACAGCGGAGAGTTCTTGAAGGCATCAACATCATCAGATTCGAGTGGAAGAATGGGGCCAGCGTTCTTCCCAGGTTCTCTAATACACAGAAGGTCCACGCGTGAAATTGGGTCAGTCCGTGCGATTCGTTTCATATTAGTATAATAGTCGATACGCTCTAAGAGGTAGATGGGTCAGGTCAACTCTTCAATACGAGAAAATGACAAGATACCTTCAATGTAGACATATATTCGATGGACTTTCATCTTCGCCAGAGGCAGTAAAGTAAACATAATGGGAATAGTCCCGCCGATGTGAAAGCTGCGTCCAGATATTGAGATCAGATATTGTAGCTGCTGCTCCCAATGCCGTTCAACGATGATATTCTCAGTGTCCTCGGTGTCCTCATCCGTTGGAGATGTTATGACCATCACTTCACGATGCGCCACATACTTTGACTTGAACGCTCCAGGACGGTGAACTGTAGCTCGGAGTCGCCATGTCACTGTACCGTAATTACAAGTAATAGTGGGAGAGGAGTTTGCAGGTAGTGCAAAAGCTATTGGATACGTATAAGTCCCTAATCGTGGCGTTGAGCCGAGTGAGAGAAATTGATAAACTGAAAAAACCTTTCTTGAATTCCTTCCAATGTGATTCCCCGTGGCTATGATCGTGATCGAGATCAAGCTTTAACATATCCCCAATCTTGCTTAACGTAGAACGTTCCTTCGAGTGAGCATGTTTGGCCGAAGGAGTAAGAAAGCCATCTCTCTTCTCTTTTGTCCTTCCACGACGGGGCCTCTCTTCATCAGCGTTATGATCGCGTACTGAAGATTTTCCTGCCATTGGGGAACTAGAACGCACAGCACCCATCAAGACACTGGACATTGACGAAAGATTGAAACGAGATTGAGAATGTGGTCTACTTTCCCTGAAGCCATGATGCACATCTGAAGGACTCGAGGGTCGCGAAGAAGTCCGTGAGACAGAAGGCGAATTCGAAAGACGTCGCGTTGATGAAGAAGTCCCATGCGTTAACGAGCTTACTTCATTCTCTGGAACATCTTCAATACTCGGTGCTCGAGAGAGAGAAGTGGCACGCATGGTTCGAGATCCCAAGGGATGAGGGGTCAATCCAACCGGACGACCTTGAATAGTGGTCAAACGAAGAAGTCTTGTCAAGTAAATAATACGTACTCCGCGGACTAAGAAGTCCATTGCTCGAATTGTTATGATGGTCCTCGAGGGTTGGATCTGTCGGATTGAGATGATGAGTTCCTGCTGGAGATGAAAGAGTGGAAGACGGGGAGTATGGAGGCGTTGTTAGGACAGGAAACTCTTGATGAGATAAGGGGACACGTTGAAAGTAGGAACTATCAACACTTAAGCGCCGATTCTGTCGTGAACCATGCCTTTCAGGAGATGTATAGCGATCATTTTGGAGCTCCCAGCTGTTTCTGGACATGCGGGAGGGTGCGTAAAGACTATCAGAATCGTAATCTACCTCGACTTGTTGATTATACGCGGCTCCGGGCCCAATTGAGGCATGACGTCTAGTTGATGGTTTTCCAGCACGGAAATATACGGTCTCTGCATGGAATAGAATGTGTTCTTCAGTGATGTCAATTCTTTGTGCTCCAAATCCTAGATAGCATATTTTGCGTCAGCCCGCGACACATGGTTACATATTTGGCAACAGACCTTCTGGCCAAGCAATAGAACTCTTCGCTACCAACTCTAATTCGATGCTCGTAATTCGGGTTGGCTTGGCAAGGTCCAATATAAGCAATCCTCGCAGCATCGAGGGCCGTGATTCTTGGCCATGAGGACGTCTTCCCGGGCCGTCTGACCTCAAGAAAACGGCTGATTCCGTGAGACGAATCTTGAGTGGATCCTTCTTCTCAGCCATTCTGGCTTGTTGAGGCTCAAGTGGAGGGTCAGGAGGTGGGGGAGGCGATCATTGATCGGGGCGGACTTCGGAAGTGCATTTTGGCTGTCACTCACTGGAATAGATAACCATGCATGCTCGAGTTTGTGCATGCACAATGAATCCCTCTTTTCACCGCAGCAACTCATTTTCCACTATCTCGCACTTTCCTTTCCGACGTCCATCCCGGCTCAGCCTGTGAACTTTGACCCATTTTATTGATTCATGGCTTAATCTGTCGCGACGTTCTGCAAGGCATCTGTCATCAACTATGCGCATCATCGACCCTGCTCAATCCGTGAAGGGGTGTATCCTCTCAGTGAATGCTTACTAAATTCGGCTTCATTGCTATCAAAATGAAAAATTTTGCAAGTATCGACGGTTCGTTTACGTCACTTGATTACTTTGCCTACTTTATGGCACGTTTCTGAGACTCGTCGTGTTTCTTCCCTTACCCCAGCCGCACTCTACAAACATGCATGGTTTCGCTCTGGGTTTGTTCACGGTACGTCTTGTTTGCTTAAACAGCAGCCCTCCCAATGGACCCTTATTTGATCTTATAGCTCGTTTCCGTGGTCGTCGCCGCATCTGCTAAAACAGTCGTGATTACCGTTGGCGGGAATACGACCAATGACGCCACGACCGTCTTCCAACCCAACGTAGTCGTTGCAGATAAGGGTGATACTGTGCTCTTCAATTGTGCGATTTTTTTGCATTTCCTCTCAACGGCATCAAACCCCCTTTTTGTCGGATAGTCACGAATGGCAACCATACAGCAACGCAGTCAACATTTGCTTCTCCTTGTGTGCCAATTCATGACACCGACAGCACTATCAATGGCTTTGACTCCAGTTTCAGGGATGCTGGTAAAGAGCAGGCTATAACGACTCTCCCTATTACTATCACCAATCCCAATGAAACCATTTGGTTTTACGATTACAATACTTGTGCCCGAGGTGGTGTTGGCGCCATCAATCTGAATAAGTCTAGTACGGAAACTATCGATGGTTTCCAGGTGCGTGTATCTTGCACCCCCTTTTTTGGAACCGAATGACTGACATCTACCCGGAATGAAGCGGAACGCACAACGATTGAACGGTACTACCCACAGTTCCAGTTCCGCTTTCACTGGCGCTGTTAGCACAACGGCGACCTCAACTGGTTCCAGTCCAACAACTACTAACGATGCATTACGGATTGGTTCCCAAGGCGCTATGGCTCTTGGTTTAACTTTCGTCGCTCTTGCCATCTCTTTGTGATACCACATTCCGTGTCGTTGACTCAAGCTTCCTCCTCCCACGGACTTACCCTCACGTTGACGCTACGATAGTCCTGAGCATATCGCTTTCATCGGATAATTTCATCACTCATTTTATTCTAGTGTAGGACTGCTACGACATCTGTTTGTTGTGTTGTGTTCTGTGGACCTGGAGTATTGTTTCTAGTTCCAAAAGTTGTGGCACCCTGAGATTCAATTCTTGGTGAATAATCAGTCATGCTCTTGAACGCAGGCTTAATGTGATGATTCATGTACTTATTTATGGTGCGTCTGTCGAGTAATAACCGCTTTACCAAGCCTTGAACGGCGAGTTATTACCTCGGTAGCATCTAAACTATTTCACGCTTTTACCTTAGAAACGCTAAGAAAACAGTGGAGATTCGCACCAATATCAAGGATCATACTGTAACTAACGCTCTTGAAGGCACTCAAGGTGTCTGTAGATTGTGTCTATATTGGTGGCGCACAGGGGCGAAAAGCATCAGGACGGAGGAGAATATCCCCAAAGATGACCAACGTTTGTCAGTAAGAACCATGCCCACATTCAAAGAGAGAACTTTGGAAAGCTTGCCAAATACAGAACAAGGATTTGATACAACTTTGACGCGGTGTGTCCTGAAAAAGACGTCTGTTTGTCTTTACCTCCGCAGCGTGAAGTACTTATCCTAAAACAGCCTGAAGGCGACTTCCACCCGCGGCTATGTACTAAGTCTATCAATATCATCAGCACCGTTGTATACGCCCATGAAATAGAAGCTAGAATTTGGTCACCTCCAGATTGCCTTTTCGGGACGTTACTTTCATCTGATCCTTTTATGGGGTTCACCTTGTCCATGTCAACTCCAGACTGCCCACGCATATTTAAGTCACCGCCTTAACAATGCAACTACAGCACCCTACCTCGTTAACATCCTTCGAGTTAAGCACGCGCTACACAATGCAATTCAAACCTCAGATTGCTGTTCTGTTCTTCGCATATGGCAAGTAAACACGTTTTCCGTCTTCGTATATATTGTCTAAATCGGCTCGTTGTGCGCCTTATAGTAGCGATGGTGTCGTCGTCACCGATCCCTCTTTCAGTAGAGGTTGAATCGAGGAATGTACTCGTGAGTGCTTATCACCCCCAGCCTGCAATTATCAACTTACCTCCAATGTCTAGTCGGATTTGGCAGATAGGGAACCAAACATGAAATTCCCTGTTGCACGGGAGCCTAATGCCGATCCTTCACCCGAACCTATCTGTCGATTCAATTGTTTATGAATTGGTGAGAAAAGGATTATTGTCCGCGAGTAGGTGGCGATAACTGACTTATCATCAAGTTCACATGCGAACCCACACTCTATGTTAAAAAAGAGTCCCGCTTGGCCGACTCCTTACCCTCCACACTCCTTTTCCCACGTCTTGTAACCGCGCACTCTCATAATCACAGGGGACGCCATTCCTGACGCATCGTATCACACTCGGCCGTATACCTCGAACCTTGGCTCGAGGCATCAAGCAGTTATATATCCTACTTTTCGTTGTTATTTCTGACTTGCTTTTTCTTTATCTTTATATCCGTCGTCTGAACAGATTCAATCATAGTTCTTTGTATCAGTAGTATATTTGTATTTTTACTGACTTCGTTTCGACCTAAAGCTTTGTCCTAGTTATTAAAAATAATATTATAACAGGATGACAATTCTATGAACACCTTTTACGTTCTAAAGGGAAGAATATACGTTAAATTGATGAATGAGGACGATAGTAAGTCATGGCCATTTTTCCTCGTCTCGATGGGATGATATCCACAAGGGATCGTCATAGTTGTCCTCACGCAGCTCTTCTAACGAAGTGTGTGTCCGTACAGAGCTCGCCGTGGTGAGAGCGGCGAGTAGATCTGAGTCCAGCAGAACTCGGAGGATCGGTCTGCCCTTGGCATGGAGTTCCGCGACTAGCTCATGAAGAACCTTGGAAAATTTGACCGCATAAATCTCTCGTGTGGTTCTAAAAACCAGATGTCGGACATTTCCCCAGCGGGCCAAGTCATCCTCAACGAGTGTTTGTTTCAAAAAGGTGATATGGAAGGAGTTACAATAAGCTAGATGAAGCGTCTCAACGGTCGGGAAAGTTTGCGAAAACTTTGTAGAGGGATAATAATCGAAGGTTTGCAGGGTCAGATATTTGAGAGATGGAAAACACGGTCGAGGGTGATGATCGTAAATCGCGTTGATGACCTGATATTGGGGGCAATTAAGCCAAAGAGATTGTAGATTTGGTAAATCCACAGTTGTCAAGAATTTGGCCGCAAAGATGTCACCGTTATTAAACCAAAGGGATTTGAGACTGGGCATAAACACCTTTCCGAGGCCCCAATGATCTTCCAAGTTGCCATGGATAGAAAGAGTTGAAAGATAAGGGCAGGCTAACGCGAGGTCTGTAAGTACGTGGGGTTGAATATCAAACGATGAGAAAGAATGGGATCGAAGGTGAAGAGTAGTCACGTTGGCAAGAGGTGGAGTTTGTCTCAGGTTGTTGGTATGGACCATGGCAAGCTTTGGCGCACCACCAAGGAGAAACCGAGGTTTGGTCGGAAAAGTTGGATCTGACAACGGTTCAAACGCATGCAGATCAGCCTCCGTGTAATCATCAACGATGTGCACACGCTCTAGCAGAGGAGCGACCAGGTCTTTCATGCACAAAAGGATCGCGTTCGTAGTCGTTCTGTGGTGCGTGAACACAAGCAAAGTCTTCCACCGAGTTACATGTTTGTTGAGCAATTCAATAAGTGGTATAATCGAGGTTTCGCCGTCATGGGGTTCTAAATTTCGATCTGACTCCCAGATATCAATTCGAATGTTTACAGGACAGCCTTGAGACCGCTTCAAATAATGGAAAACAGCATCGAAGGAGTTGGAGGAGTATACATCGATATTTCTCCAAAGCAGAGGTGAAGCAAAGGCAGCATCCCTCCAACGACTACAGACATGGGACATCGCTACCTCAAAAGGGATCCAATATCTGTGTCGCTTTTTTGGTTGTAGATCCACAAAAAATGTCGAGAGAAGATCGAGAGGTAATCTATTGATAGGGGCCACACTGACGCTCGCTGAAAAGCTTATGTCAAGAGGGTCATGAATACGTTTGTAAGTACTAGATGACTGACCTAGATTTGCCAAGTCGTCGTGTTCCATAGTTTTCGTGAATAGCCCGTGTATCCAGGTTTGCGTAATTGGTACCAGTAGGAGCTTCAATTAGTGTGGACCAACTCAAGCACAGCCACCATGAAACTGTTTATGGACGTCTATGTAACACAATCTAGTATGATTAGTATCATTCGTAGCGTTTTCGCGGTCTTTGCTAAAAGCTCTATAGAACATCCGAGATGCTTCTTGAGTATAGCCAATAATCTACGGGACGCCAGCCACTGCGTACGGCACATATGTCACCCCACCCATCTTTCCACTCTTCATAGCGGCCAGGAACCAGCTTCAACCTCTGGTCCGAGCAGCGAAGCTCACGCATCCGATGCCATATCTCTGATTCTTGAACAGACACATCGCTTAATGCACCTAGAGACCCAGGGAAAATGCTGACGACAAGCATTTTCAACGTCGGCCGGCGAGCAAGCAGGTCCGAGATGCTAAGTGCAAACCCCTCATCGTTCGTCTGATTTGCGTTCGCACGGCGCGCAACTTGGAGATGCGAGAGGTACGGAAGTGGGCCGAACGCTTCGACCATAGCACTTGGTGAACACCAAACATCTGCGGGCTCGCAGAGGCGCAAGTGGGTCAGATGTAAGAGGCCCGTCGCAAGCAGACGCGTGGAATGTCGATTGGTGACGTTCAAAGATCGCACAGCAAACGGCCCAGGGCTCTGATCAAAAGCGGGATCATCGGCCAAAAATTGTTGGGGCCATTTGTACGACGGAAGAACCAAGGATCGTAGGCTAGAACAAGCCGCCACGACGTCGCTCAAATAATGGTGAGAAGCTACGTTGCAGTTGGTCACTACGATCTCCAGGACGTGATCAGCAAAGAAAGTGGCTTTTTTGCACCGGGTTGTACGATGGAAAAGCTGAAGATTTTCAATCGAATCAAGAACGACGGTGCGATAGAGAATGACGTCGAGCACGCGGCAAAAGGCTTTAGAAACCAATGCCAAATCTCTCGGCTTGCATTGGAGAATTGCCTGTTCGAGAATCAAGAAAAATATCTCGTTTGGCAAAAAGTGAAATGGCGAGTTGGAGACCCTGAGGCTTATTGATCGAAATCGAGCTCGTCCACGCCGATTTCTCGTCACCGTCACCGTAGCCATCGTCTATAAGGTCGGGAACAGAGTCTTCCTGCACTCGTCGGTGTAGGGACAAGTATCAGGGAAGGTTATAGGAAAGTTTCGGCCGGTGAATGTTATTAATGGCTTATCTTGGAATAGCTCTAGAATAGGAAGCAACCCGGAGTCGAAGGAGGCATCGGTATCATGTATCAGATATAGATCCAACAGAGAAGTGTAAGCCCGAGATCTGGACAGAAAGCGACGGAGCCGGCGAAAAATAAGCAGTCCAGTCTGCAGTCGTAGTCTATGACGTTTCCTGAAGTCGTAAGAAGTGCATTCAGACCACACAGGGCGGTTTATCCTAGTCGTTGCCATCGCGGAGATATGTCAAGCATGAAAGAAAGCAGAAAAATTTTTCGACAAGATAAGGCTCTAAATATACAATCATGCGACAACATCGCATGTACATGCACAAAATTAGGTACTCATGCAGTTTGAGCCCACGCTTCCCTCCCCTTCACCCAAGTGCTGAGCACATTACCTCGTCGATCAAGTATAACAAAATCGGCATCAGCACCTGGACGGAAAGTCCCTTTCCTGTTTTCGAGTCCGAGACATCTGTTATGTTCAGTGAAAATCAATCAACAAGTCATCTGATGAAAACCAGAGCGATGGCTGACTTTGCTGGGTTGAAAGTTGCACATTTGATAGCTTCACCAAGAGAGCACCCTGTGTAACGTGAGAAGTTGCGGACACACGCATCCAAGGTTACGACACTACAAATTCACAAGTGATATTAGTTTCATTGCAAAGACAATCATCAAGAAGGATAGCTAGATCTACCTTCCTGCAAGAGTGTTCGTGCCTTCAAGGTAGAGCTTATATCCTGCCTTCACAAAACGTTGCCCGTCCCGCCATTCATATACACCATCTTGGAGATTGGGGTCAAGGATCTTTTGAGCTGCATACCTTTATGTAAGCACAGATCGACATAGCGATAACTATGTATTCACCATCGGTAATGAGAACACACCCATCAGGGTGCGCAGAATACGCAAGCTGTCACAAACTCTATCAAAAATCATAAGAAGGAAAGTGAAATGAAACTTACCCTGACGGAGTTAGGGTGTGAATGTATTCCATCGACAATTAAACCATAAAAGGGCCGCATGAAAGCCATATCTGCAACCTGACCCTTGTCGAGATGCAGCTCGCTTCTTCCTATCTTGAGGGGCGTAAGAACTCCACTGAGTGATTGTGTCGTAGATGTAGGTGATGCGCAATTGGGTGATGCGTAATTGAATGGTGAAAAAGGTGGCGTAATGGTACTGTCTAAAGCTTCCGAAGAGTGAAGTACGTCTGTGTAGATGGTAGGGGACCGAGCGCTAGGACTACCCTTTGGTGATTTGCGGGGAGGTATAGGCGGTAGAGGAGAAAGCGGAGAGGAAAGATGTGGTGAAGCGCCTAATAGCCCGATGATTGAAGGGTCCCTATGGTGAAGCTGAGGCATGGCGTTGAAGAGGTGAGTAATGAGGCCTGCACCATAGCGGACGGCGGTGGTAGCAACCTCCGACGATGCTACGCTAGACGTGACATCGAAATGAGAAAGGCACATTCACAGACACTAAAATGAACTACCTGTGCCCAATCGAGAAGACTATTCCTCTTTTCGTCAGTTCTCCGATCGCGTTCATGACGCCCTCGATTTCCGGTGCCGCCGTTATCATCCTGACACCAGCGTTCTGGCCACCACTAGACATTAACCAATCCTCATTCTCGGCTAGGTTCTGTTCACCATAAAGATCTTCGAATGATTTCGTCCCTTCAGGCGCGGTCAAAAGGTATGGAAGCGCATGCGCGCCACGCTTGTCATGATTGATGAATGGTCCTTCAGCGTGCCAGCCAAGAAGGTTTGCTGATTTCGGAGTTGAGAACGGCTGTAAGAGACTTAGAATCTTTGGATATACAGCCTTGTCCTGGGTCTGTGCACATGTATTAGATACAAATCATATAAAGCATAAAGGCAACAAGAGGGTATTTTGAAACTTACAATTAACGTCGGTAAGAGCCTGAGAAAACCAGGATCGCATCATCAAGAAAGAGAGAAGCTCAGGAGATATACTGACGAGGTTACGCCCGTTTCGATGATACGTTCCGCTACAAGTTTCATACCCTCTCGATACGAATCATCATTATCATATACAGAGAAATCAAAATTGTATGCGCCATTGAGTTGGATGTCAATGAAACCCGGACTGTAGAAGTACAAAGATTAGCGAACGAAGACACAATTTCATGAGGAAATCGAGCATGAACCATGCGGTACAAGGGAAAATCTAATACTCGCCTTAGGATATTCCCATGCAAATTGATAATTCTGGCAGGTCGTTCGCGCCGTGAGAAGAAGGTCTTCTACGGAAAACGTTAGTCCTAAAAGTCAATGAGGATTTGTTATCTACCGACCTGTGCGTCTAGTATCACCCCGCGCTTCTCGTCAAACCAGACGTCTTGTTCAACAAGACTCCCGTCTTCAAGGGGTATCAAGCAATTAGTAAAGCACACAAGGCCATTCGGGGAAGTCATCGTGGAGAGCTCTTAGTACGGGATAAAACACAATGCGCTTATAATATATAATAAGGTTGACTCCGGACTCTGAGGAGAGTTTTCCTTCCGGGCGAAATGGAAGTTCGTGATGGGGCCGATGGATCGAGTCTGTAGATTATCATCTGTTGATGGAATGCCCTAATAACTGTGCTCATGGCACAAATGACCACACAGAGCGCTTACAGACCTCCTTGTTCGCCAAGACTAAATTAGTCAAAAGGTCCAATCGTGACCGAGCATGAAGTGTTAAGCCACAAATTGGGCCGAAGTTGATCACTCCGGAACAAATAACTCGGCATTCTCCGCTCCCGATTACCAGTCGTCCGAGCAACGTTCTTCGACGTCTGAGTCCGGTTGGCTGCAGCCCATGAGAAAAGCATACTTATGGACCCACGCCAGAACGTGCTGGTCTGAAAGGCCGAAACCCACTGCCTCTTCCGATATCCCATGCATTGACAATCACTTATTGCCACAAGGAACAGCGGCATCTCAGCGCGGAGATTTACCCGTGTCTTCCTCGTCGTAACATATATAACTCAACCATATGTCTTTCTGGCTCAATTGCTTCTGTCATCCTGTTCGTAAACGTCGCTCTAAGTTCTAAGTGCATGCGCACCGACAGCCGGGTTGATAATCTTGTTCCAAAAATAAAAGCATCCGAGTGGTCTGCAACATCATTCCGTGCGGCAAAAGATCGATGCGTGATCAGGAACAATTTACAGTCGCTTATTCTGTGCTCCTTACGACAAACGAAACTCTTCTAGCCTTGTTTTCTTGCAAGGTAGACACGTTTGTCAAGTCAATGTCATTTGTACCATGTAGTTGTGAACGTCTTGTCTCAAGCCCATGGGAGAGTGCTGATTGTCCCTGATGTCAAGGGTCGTCATGATGTTGAACATTGTCTAAAATTTGAAGCCCAGAAGCTTGATACTTAGCAAGATAGAGAAAAGAGCATGGAAGACGAACCATGTGGGACTACAGCAGCACAGCATAAACAGAAAAGGCGGTCTTTTTTCTAGCTTCATTCATTGATAGATACTCAGATAAAATTACAGCCGCGATAAGGGAAAAAGTCCAAGCGAATAGTAAGCGATAATATACGAGTTTCGACAGCATAGGTAGTGAAGTGAATACAGAAACCAGGAACCAGCGCCAAGGGAGGACGAGGGTCCAGAGATATGAGGTGCAAGGGTATGATCCTCTCCGGCGACCGGTCAGGAAGAGACATAGGCTACTTTTTAAGTAGGTAATAGTAATACAGTATATAAGGGTCGGGATGGATATTAAAGGAATGCGGGGAGGGAAGGAGGAAAAGGGGCTGTTATATGTAATTGGTAAATCTAACAGTACTAGCTAGCCAAGAAAATAAAGTCATCAATGAAGGACATACCAAAGAGGCCGAACGAAAAGTTGATACGGAACAAAGAAAATCATGCAAGTTACCAGACACGCTCAACAAATTTGAACTTCCCACTCTCCGCCTTCGCCTCCTGCTGCTGGCATGCTCTTGAGCGCGATACGTACGCGACGTTTCGCATTGTCAGTAGTAGGGAACTCGGACCCGAACGCTACGTCCTGTCCAAGATCGCTCACGCCTGTCAATGAATCATCCATCGACTTAAACATGTCCGACATGTCGCCCGAATAAGGCATCGAGTAGTCATTTGTGGCGCCGACACCGAAGAATGGATCTCCCCCGGGTGATGGTGGAGCAAGATAGGGCGAAGACGAAGATAGACGAGGCGACGAGGATGAGGAAGGAAGGAATGCGGCTTCAATTGTGGCTTCGGACTCGGTACTCAGAGGTGATGAGGTTTCGGATCTGGAATCCGAGAACCCGGGTGATGTAGCACGAGAGGAGACGGCGGACGACGGATGTATCCTGACGCGGATTTTTCTATTGTCCACTGGCACGGTATCGAAGGAAATGTCCAATCCATTCAGTGCATTGTCTGCATCTTCGGAAACCCCCGAGGCGGAAAGCTCAAGCTTTTGAGACGTAGGCACCGATGAAGATAATACGGTGCTCATGTCAAGGTCGTCGAGATCCATCAAGCCAGTTTCAGCGCGTGCCCAGTCATGGTCATTTGAAATAAACGAGTTGAATGCAGCGGGAGCCGGAGGCAAAGGCGGGAGAATAAAGCTTTTTGGCAAGGCAGACTTCATTGGCATAGAAAGTAAAGTTGGGAGCGCACAAAGAAGGACCTGAATGATGGATGATGGTCATTGGCATGAGCGAAGAGAGATTATGCAAGGAATTACCATGAGACCGAGGCTGGCGCCGGACTTGTTAGCCGAAGAACGAGTTGACAGGGGTAACTGCAAATCCGCAGTTTCCTCGAGCTTCAGTGCTGAGGACACGTTTTCCTTGGATTTGGCGAGCTCTGCAGTCAGCTTACGCTCACGCTCTTTGGCAGAGGCGAGTTGAGCCTTGAGGTCGTCTATCTGAGAAAGAAGTTCCTGGTCGCTCGAGGTTGTTGGCGAATCATTTCGTGCAAGGGCCGAGAGGCGTGCGTTTTCTTGTTCGAGTTCGGCGACACGACTGTGTAATGGAAGATGGGGTGAGTGTAAGGAACGGTCGGGAGAATGACGTACACTTCCATGAGCTCGAATTCCTCGCGTTTGCGTTGCCTGCTAAGAAAGGCCGCGGCCCGGTTCTTGACAAGACGAGCTTCTCGTTTGCTGAGGCCGGAGACGTCCGGGGGAATGAAGTCCTTGCTGTTGACGCGCTCACTAGAGGCACGGGGCTTCTTTGGGACGTTTGTTGGGGGACTTGCGGTGCGCTTTGCAGCGACCGAGGCGGCTACTGCGGTGGGATTGAGGGAGATAGAGAGACGGTCGTGCTTCTCAGAAGGAGAGAGGGCGTTGGGGGGGACTTGCTCTGGAAAGACCTGGTGTGTGGGGAGACAGAGCTGACTGTGATCTGCGTCTGAGAGGGAGTCTGGGCTCATGCGCATCCTGAGGACCCTGGAGGCGGGCGTGGGAGGGTCAGAGGACGACGGGGAGGGGGAGGAGGGCGTGCAATATTGGGGAAAAGGGTCGTGGGAGGACGAGTAGAGGGCGTCCCAGGAGGATTGGTCTGCAGAGGGCGAGAGGAGGGGAGCGTCGTGGGCAATGATCTGGGACATGGGCAGGGCTGGTGTTCGGTTCATTGAGAAGAAAAAAGTCAGGTTGAATGATCAACTTTTTTATGTACAGGCTGTCCGGATTTATACTACCTAAACCCGAGTTCTGATGTATTTATTGTTGCCATCTTCCCTCCCACCAAATCACCCCGCCTCATTCCACTCTCGCCTACCGAGGTCTGTCCGACATTGCCTTTCCTCCTCTCCTTATACGGCCCTCGCTTCTCCACGCCTCTCTTCCTCGATCGAGCCGATCCCCGGATCCATTTTTGCTTCCTCTTTCCCCACGTTGTGCCCCAAATCACGAGTCCCCCTATAAAACATCGAGCCATGCTCAGCGTGTAACCTTGTCAACCTCTTCAGACACAATACCTCGTGCAAGCATAAAAGTCTAATACTGAACGCTATAATTGTAGCATCACGAGGCTAATACACTTCACTCGCGGACACCGACCTTTTGCCGCTGAGGGTGCGGCGCATTACGGCTGAGTCTTTCAAGACTGAAACCCGGACATGATCGAGTAAATAATGATCGGTACTTCGCGCCTGTGGAGTCGATTTCAGAATAGAAATGTATCTTCGCTCCGATACCGTACACACATATTGTAGTGCCAGACATTCTCGCACACACACTCGCCACCAACAAATAGTAAGTCATATGAGCAAGCTCTATCAAACCCATGCGCTTCGCACCGTAAAAGCAGTATCTCAGAGCCCGTAACCTGATCCAACTCTTCCATCATTACATCACAAAGCCTTAAATATGCGTAGTAGTATCTGAGCTTCTTCAGAGATAGATGTTTACAGCTGCACATCTCATAGCACTGCAACGTGATCCTCTTGTGAATATCTTGATCAGTCTGTGAATCATCTCCTTGATATCACGGTCTTCTGCGGACAAGTTGACGAAAGATTATCTATGTTTCAAGACTAAGGAGATATGAAGGCGAAAGATCACGTCTCCATCACCCCTCGTTCACAGCTAACCGTAAAACACCGTGAGTAGTTTCCTTCGCCCACAAATATCAACGATTCTCATCTTCAACTTCCTTGATCGCAGAGTCAATGGTGCACACCCGCAGTCTGGTCAATATGACGCTCCCCTTATCTCCTGGTCAACAGTGATGACACCAATCGCTGTTAATGATATGATATGATTGGCCGTGGCATTCGCTTGTAGTACCATACTAAGTATGTATTAGTCGTGATGGAAGTATGAACCTGCCCGCCATCCCCACCATCTGTCCGATCTCGTCTCAAGCTATGCCATGATCATTACACCATCCTGATTGTGGCCTTTTCAAGACTATGGTTTTCGTACGCGTATCTCAGATTCTCTGTCTAATGATGCTACAGCAAGATAGAAGTACCGAGCGGCCTTTCCATAATAGGCGAGTTGGTTGTATATGCGCAAAGTGAACAATGCGTTCGATATAGACGTTCTATTCTGTTCTATCCGAAGGACGCGATGGTTCGCATCTCAACACGACATCAAGATTCATTGTTGGCAGCCTCACTTCGGTTTTTTTTTTACTTCACATCTAGCCACATTGCTCTCTTTTTAGAAAACACACTATCTGCCAAAATACTATACAGGAAGTCTTTCTCTCGCGCATGGCCTTCTACACAAACGGCAAAGTCAGGCGCAGCCTCACAACTACGGCTTTCTTAACATCGGCAGCGGTTGTCTGGGTAAATAACTCTCCATTTAGGAGTTTAGGAGATAGCGTCACTCACACGCGCGAATCCTGACAACAGCCTCGGGACGCGAGGAAGCGCATCTTTGCATGTATGGATCTTGGATGCCCACAGTGTTGATCCAATTTCTCATGACATAACGAGACATCAGTTTCTTCCGAGGAAATTTATTACTTTCGTTTGCCGGTCCATGGCTACACTCGTTCTTTCCGTTGGTGTGACTCGTTATAATGGATAGCCGGACTTGGCGTCCATCCAAAAACGACATCGCGGTAACTCTGCGGGCAGCCACCATCCTAGACCTAATGATATACATCATATACGGCACCGTCTTTCAATACCGAAACATCAATAGTATGTAAGGTCAGTGTTTCTGAACGGGTTGATGTCGAAAATCTATCTATTGATCATGACCCATGTCCCCTCAAATCAAACTTCCATTTCAGTTCATCTTTTGTAGAGCCCATGAATCGATGAAACATTCCGCCTCTATTCAACGCTAATTTGCCCGATTAAGCATATCTGCGGACTGAGTGGAAACTTATCTGTACTTTATCTATTGCATAACTACTCGTTGTCGACATTGATCTCCCTGAGAACCATCGAGTTTAATTGGCTCACATTTGAAAAAAAAAAAAAGTTATGATCCACGGGCGCGTGATTGCAGGAAAATGAATTGGACGGGGCTCAATTCTAAAGGGTCAATGTCCCCGGCGATGTGAATCTTGTTTGATCTTCCAGGAGAATTACTCGGGGTTCCTGACGTGATGAAATGAGTGGTGAGCGCCAGCGCCGACACCAAGAAGACCACTTTGTGCCTATCTAATATTTTCAGAGCGTCGTCGAGACGCACCTACTTTTATGCGCCGATTCAGGAGAATCCGTGTTGAACGTGTTCTTAATAAATACATTCAGGGATGCAAATGGACATAAGACTACTAGAGCGTGTAGAAAAATCCTGGCTGGCTCTCAAGCGGTTTCTTGAGCTTGCCTTCCAAAGCAATGCGGTTGAGGCGCCGGAAATGGATATGTGTAATTCCGACTAGGAGAATAAGGAGGCATTGGGTGCCAATGGTAGCACCAAGACCTGGAAGATAGCGAGGCGCATCTTCTGCGCGGTAGACAGTACTGGCAATGATGCCGCCCATACCGCCCATTGATACAGTTAATGCACTTTGTACCGATCTAGATAAAATAATGAATGAATCAGTCTAACGCATCATCGAAACCCGAAAGGAAAATCAACTTTTTGCTTTGTGACACTACGTTGTTGGAAGCCTGACGAGTATTATGAAACAGGATCAATGGGAATATGATATAAAGACTCACATAGGCTAATATTCCTGGTATGGTTCCAGAGTTTCCGGCATTCAGGAGGAAGACCCCTAGATGTAATGCCATGAGTACCCACATAGACCTATCAGGTTGAAATTTAGACGGACCGAAGTATCTAACATAACCATTGTGTGCAAAGGCTGTAAGGCAAAGGCCAAAGATACAAATGAGGGCTTGGATAACAATAAAACCGCCTCGATGTCTCGTCCTATCGGAGAGCCAAGAAAAGAATATTGAAGTCGCAATCTATGGAGAGATAGGCAATTCGCCAACCAGTAAAGCCAACAAGCCAACATACAGCTGGAAAGTAGGGGGGAGCACTCTAAACTTGCGTGGTTGGTGATCAACCCCTGTGCACGTAATGCAGATGCACTTACGAGAAGCATTGCAGCTGTTTTTGACCATCCCAGCCCTCGGAGTATGAGTGTCAGGAAATACGCCTGTGCATCTGTGCGGATTCAATCAAGAAGTGGTAAAACGAAGAACTACGAGTTACAAACAGGCAGGCATTGTAGCGCACAAAAACATGAGTCCTACAAAGCATGTTAGCGATATACTTAGAATAGACATGGATTATACGATGATGAACGACGGACGAACCATACGACCAAATTGTCCAATCTTGAAGATGGTTCAAAACCCTGCTTCCGGTGATTCTATCTGGTACAGAGTCGCCTCGGTCTTCTTCAACGCGTCTGAGAACCAACGCAGTTTGCTCAGGAGTCAAAAACTTGTTCTTGTCCGGAAAATCCGGAATGAAGAACCATGATAGGACTCCGAGGAACAGTGTTATCGTGCCCTCCATAATCTATCTTAAAGGCTAGTTTCGATTAAACAAAAATTGATGACCGCGGAACGTACGAAAATCCAGGCCCATCCACGGATGTTGCATTTCCTATCGAGAAGACTAAAGATATATGCGAGGATTGGCCCTATTCCTCCCATTGTGATTGATATCAAGTAAAAAATAGCCAACCTGTCGCTACTTCAAGACAAAGCCAGGCATTCATAGGGTATGTATGTATACCGTTGTTGCACTTCATGACGTTTATACCTTGCAGCTTTCAAGTCAGTGTACGTCGTTATGTAAAGAACGACTCATTACCATGTAGAAATGATAAAAACCATTGCCGGGAAGAATGATGCCTTTTGATAGAGCTCATGAAGGCGCATAAAGTGGCTTCGGACCTCTTACCTCCAAGGCACCAAGTAAAACACGCGTTGCA
Organism: Termitomyces heimii; assembly: GCA_003313675.1. NCBI lineage: Eukaryota > Fungi > Basidiomycota > Agaricomycetes > Agaricales > Lyophyllaceae > Termitomyces > Termitomyces heimii. The sequence continues at coordinate 19,358 of QLON01002609.1, read as the reverse complement.
GTCAAATAACCCCACGTAGGGACGAAGCCCATTCCTACTTCCACTGCTCCCCACGCCACTATGCTGAAAGTGAGCCAATTGCGCACTCCAAACTTTCTCAGGACCAGATTTCCCGGAAGTTGCCTATAATGAAAGTTAACATTTTATCTGTCTATGAAACCGAATGGGACGGACAGCAATATATAAGGCACGAAGTAAAGACACGTTGCAATGCTATAACGCGCTCCTTTAGATAATCCCTGTTTTTCTTAGTCAGACTATACCCAAGGTAATCAGAATCACAGACCAGATCCGCGCCCATACCCGCAGTATAAGCTGCACCAAGGTTGATTCTATCGATAAGCGCAAAGGAGTATAAAAGGCCCAATAATGGCAAGATGCGCCAGTCAACAAACCGCCTGAGATATGAGCGTGAGCAAAATCAGGATGTTTCACAAAGTAAACAAGTCACATAGTCCTCCTCTCGAAAGATGACGCATTGACCTCAGTAATTCGTCCCATCTCAAGTTTGACGGACTCTGCCAAAAAATATCTGGAGACTTCTTTTGACCCAGAGTCAGAGCACGAGCGAGTTTCGAGATGTAAATTCGTCATAGTACAGAGCGCGTCCTAGGATGGGACGAGGACGGTGACCAAATAATTTCCTACGACAGGGAAGATGTTTTTATACTACATCGCCCCTGATGTGTCAAGGCGGCGCCGAGACGAACGAAAAGAGATATACTCTAACCTCGACGATAAGTGGACAAGGTCAGCTAACTTGACGGAAAGGTTGACTCAATTCACGAGATCGTAAGGAGAAAATCAATTCCCGGGGTCCTGAAGTTAGAAATCTAAAACCATGGCTAAGCTCTAATATCGAGGCCCTGGATGAATGCAAGGAAAGAGTTCTAGACTTGAAGTCGGGCTCCCCTTTCATCTTTCCACTCTTCGTTCTGCTCGTTTTCAAGTCTTTGTCCAAAAGTTACCAGTACTAGTTCTCCATCAAGACAGATAAAGACGCCGAGCTTCCAAGCCGGTTCAAAAGCATGTACAAATCGAGGAGACTTCGTATGTGCGCGTTTGTTGACGGCCCCACGATTGTTCACACGAGTCCAATTACCCGTCGAATACTCACTCCGTGAAATACTCACGGGCAAAAATGCAAGGGCCCTTCGAGCTAGAAAATCGGAAACCTTGAGGATAAGTCGGACCTCGGGGATCTGTCCGGTCAAAGTAGTCCATTGCAATACTTATTCAGGTTGAAAGACAGCTTCGTCTGAGCTAAGTTCGAGTACTTATCTCGAAGTCCAAAGAGCTTGCAGTTTGACTATCCAAGCAATAGTGGTTTGGTGAAAGATTCAGGAGCGAATGAAAGCCATTTATACTGATATTACCACGGTTCATATACTTCTCCTGATTCATTAAATATTGACGTTGAGGATTTGCAGTGAGATTACAAGTCATGATACACGTTACAATGATTATGTACAAGGTGAAATTATCACTACCTTATAGTGTATAGACAAACTCGGACCGTCCCGGTTCCACGGATCCCCTCTCCTCAGAAACCCTGTTGTTATGCTTCCAAAAGTACAGGGACATGATTGCGAGGAGGAGGAGCAAAAGCACTTGGCATGCAATTGTGGCATAGATCCCCGGGAGATAATTTGGAAAGTCTGCCTGTCTAAAAACGGTGGTTGCAAAGATGCCTCCGATACCGCCGAAAGATATGATCATGGCGGAGGAAACTGCTCGTTTGGAGTGGGATACTACGTTGTTAGAAGACTACGAAGAACAAACGTGCTGTGGATCAGTATTGCCAGGAAATGATTCAATAGTAATGATCCTACATAAGCCAATATCCCTGGGATACAACCTCCAGATCCAGCATTGCTTAAAAATATCCCTTGACAAGAGACGGTTAAATGTCGTATTTTTACCTCAACTGCTGAGACTAACCAGTGTAACGCCATGCAGGAGAAGATGAAAACCCAGTGAGGACAAGTCCTGTGAGAGTCATGATGGTCTGTATCGCAATAAATAAGGCCCTCAAGCGGAACTTGTCTGAGATCCAGGCAAAGAACACAATACTGAAAGTCTGGGAATGTATGCTACAGTTAGATTTTTGATATGAACATTCTGAGTCCTACCGCAAAAACATACGGTGGAGCGCTCTGATAGTTATTCTTGTGAGATCAGCTGACCACCAACAAATAGCGCAGCGCACCAGGAGGAGCGAATCCGTGATGCTCCAACCCATCCCACGAAGTATGATCGTGACGAAAAATCTGTACATTCCTGAATGAGCGAAGATACGACAAGGCTGGGGTTGCAATTTACCCGATGGCGTATGCAGGCATGGTCGCGCACATATACATGAGAGCTGCCGGTCGTTGCATTCATCAGACCAATCCTGTAAGACCACATAGAGTCTGCAAACTCACAATACACCCATAGTTTCCAATCCAAAATATGTTCAACCAGCTTTCTTCGGGTGATCTCATCAGGGATCGAGTCACCACGATCGCGCTCAACTCTGTCCAGGACCAATTTCGTTTGTTCATCATCGAGAAACGTATTCTGATCTGGAAACTCAGCGATGTAGAACCAAGCAATTATACCAAAGACTACTGTGATGGCGCCTTCAATGATCTAGAAGAGATGTAGAAATGGAAACGATTCCTGCGGAACGGGAACTCACGAATATCCACGCCCAACCCGGAATACCGTACTGACCCCCCAGAAGGCTGAGAATATACGCAAAAATAGCACTGAATCCCCCCGTGAATATAGATACAACGTAAAACGCGGCGAGTCTTCAAGGTTGACACATCAACAGATCGTAGAAGTAGATCAATATGAATTTTACTCGCCGTTTCTGTACTTCGTGCCGCACATACCTGATGGGAGAATAGTAAGCGAATCAATTGTAGGGCCACCTTATATATATACATACCACGTGGTGATAATGAAGATCATAGCAGGGAAGAAGCCTGCCTGTAATTTACTGTCAAGAATTGTTCTGCAAACACAGACCAAAAACGTGATTAAACGTACCTCAAAAACACCCAAAAGGGCCCGACAGAGAGCTAGTAAACTCCAATTGGGTACAAAACCCATTGCCATCTGAACTAGTCCCCACGAAACCACGCAGAAAGCTAAAGTGTTGCGTTCGCCGAGTTTACGCAAGAAGATATTACTTGGCAATTGGCTAATATCAAGATATAAATGGGGTCTCAAGAGAAATCACGTAGCAAGGTTACTCACAATATGATGTATGGTACAAAGTAGATCGAAGAGACGATGCTATATCGTGAACCGACATATAACTCCTAGAAAAAATCATGACATATATATTTCTCTTCCGTTACAGATACACTGACAAGGTCACGATCCATGCCAGCTATCCGGGCGACCCCGAGGTTGGTCCTGTCAATTAAAGCGAGAGCATAGAGGAATCCAAGCAGTGGAAGCAATCGAAGATCGATTTTGCGCCTGGGCAGTGACATTCCAAAACTTTAGTCAATCTATTTGGAGCAGTACAAGGAGCATACATCGTCTTGCGTTCGAAGGCTCCGCGTTCTCCATTAACCTGAATGTTCGCTAAATTTGAGATGTCTTGTATGCAAGCCTTAGAAGGAAGCGAGCTCGAGGAGGAGACAATCATTGCAGCAGTTGCTGGGAGTGACGATGGTTGCTGCCTATTTATAAGGATTAGAGATGCGCTGGCTCATCAGGCACCAAGGATTACGAGGAAGCAAGATACTTGTTTTCGGATACATAACTTCTCGATGCAGGAGGAACGGTTCATTCTTAGTAAGCTTCGAAAAGTATGGAGTCCCTAAGAGCTACGATTCACCTCAAACCAAGGCCTTGGTTGGATACGCCCACGTACTTAGCTTTTGCAGCTCCTGGAATCGTCAACTCATGGTGGTGTAGTTGTGTAAGTGGCACGATTGACTAGATCCGGTCAATAGCCAAGTCCAATGCAAGACGCTTTATGGATTCTTCGTCATCCTGCGATGGCAGACCGGATTCATGTCACCCGAACTGCCTCGCTATATTGATGCCTTGCGGCGCATGTACAATCAATCATGCTTGTTATACTGTTATGGTCCTAATTGGCTCCAAGAAAGCGATGTGGCCGTCCTAAGTACATCTAGTGACGTTATCGCGGACATGAATACTTACCTGGGTCGAAATCGTACCGATCCTCGAAGGAGAAACAAAGTCGGTGGTCATCTCTCCGTAAAGGTCAATGGCTATAATGAAATGACCATCGGAGGACAAAAGATACGTTGACGCGAGATCGGGATAGCCAGAGTCCAACGACAATGCAAATGTATCCTAATGCTAAGGTGGCATGCTAAAATGAGACCCGGGTGGCACCGTTGACGTGAAATATGCACCATTTAAGGGCACGCGCCGGAGCGCAAAATCTTCATACCATGGACGGCGCATAAAACGGTTTGATCAGTGAGCCTATTTGCCATGTTTGAAGAATCACAACTCAGTAAGGCACCTGATACTTCAAAATAATTATCTTGCATAGTTCCACTTCGGAGAGGATCCAGCAAAGCAAAGGGAGTAGTCGAATAGTCGATTCGGTTGTGCACAAGGTATATTCCACTAACGTGCAGATACGGGATGATTCTACAAAGTACAATCGCGGATCCATGGGCGACCCCTACTGGAGAAATATACAATACGGGTAATAAATGAGCCAGCATCTACAGGTCGGCGTCAGCGTGTCTAAACAACTTTTGCATGGAGCTCTTACAATTACAAGAAAGAGCGTGTGGTTAAAAGGGAAATATACTATAAGATAGTTTGGGGATGTGGATTGTAGTGCCTTGCTGATGAAGGTTCCTTGCTTTTCCCGGGATCGATAAATGTGGCTGTTTGGTTTGCATTTGGCCCTTCATCTTGATAGAGGCCATGTTGCTCTATGTAGTCCACGACTGTAGTAGGCAGGAGGTACCTCACTGAAAGTCCCCTCCTGAGAAACAACCGAACCTGTAAGATATGATAAACGCGACCGGACGATTGTAACATCGTCGAAGAGCAAACCTTAGTGCTTGAGACGTCATTCTGTATGAGCTGAGAGATCATATGGATATTGTTTCGCCATCGAGCCAAACTGTCCATGGCTTGTTCCATCCCTGAGCCGGCTCGTTCAACTATGAAGGTGCCGTATCGACCTAGAATATGGTCCAGCTGGAATGCAGCGACGTCAGCTGATCTGTCTAATAATAGAGGCGAATAAGACTCACGTCAGCAAGACTCCATACGCCAGGCTCACTCATTGTGCTAATGAGATCCGAGCCCGCGAGCAGCATGACATGAACATTTCGGTGCTCGCCCTCCTCCGTATGTACACCGCCAAGCACAGTGTTGATCTCGTAGTCAAAGTGATCGAGAACGATGGCAGTCCGTTGATAAGACTGGAACGCCTCCCATGGGTCTACCATCAACCAAGTGGCTGACTCTTCAGCAGCAAGATTACACATATTGACTCTGCGGAAGTATAAGACCAATGTAGTTGCAAGTCACAGAACAGGGTGGAGAAGCACATCATATGGGGTAAATGTTTCCACATTTGGAAGGTACCACTGACTCGGAGGACTCGCGATATGATGATTACGAAAAGGAGCCCACTAGCTACGAGCTTTGTATACTCACCGGTGGCGAGCATTCAAGAGACCAGGCTTCTTGTACATATCACTGACAGGGCTAAGGTATCCGCCAATAATCTCGTAGTTCGTGTTCTGGCGAACATAATCTTTGGCCATCTCGAACATGCGTAGGTGAAGATACGTGACAGGACTGAAGGAGCCACAAGCGACCAAGACCAGAGGGACTTTGCTGGGATCGTGGAGAACGGTGCCGAGGCGATGGTGAGGGAAGGAGTAATTCGGGGGGTTAGTAAAGTCTGCAGCAGTGAGCTGTGGGGAGGCCATTGTGATACAACGGAGAGAAAGAACACAAAGCGACTAGGGATGTCGAAAAAGTCGCAATAACATGCAAAAGATTTCGACTCACTATTTATCAATCACGACATCTATCCGGGTCCATTCTCACGACATTATTTTTCTGCGGAACCCGAATCTCCGATTCGGAAGTGCTAATACTCAAATATTGGTCCCTGCTTGATTATACTATCATGCGGCTTGGTAAGTTATCATTCCCTTGATATTTGCATGGGTCAACTAATTCCACGTTCGACATGGCAAATGAGCTCTTCCTCATGGACGACTGGTCACGCGTAACGTTCCGGTCTTAACCGGACCCTCCGGTTTCTTTATGGTAGACAGTATCGAAGTCTTTGAACAACTTGGTGAGAAACATGAGTCACCGACTACATACGGCCCATGCAATTCAAACCATGGTAAACATCCACATACTATGTATTCAAGAAGTGCTTAACCTCGTGACACAGAACCTCCACCACTGTGTATCAGGGTCCAAAGTCAGCTCAGGATTGTTGACGGCAATTAAACTCTTTCTGTGATTCAAGGCACTCAGGATCAATCAATGTCCTCCCGAAGGTCATCGACATCGTCTCCATCAAGTGAACATTTATCGGGGTCATCCCGATACAGCCCTTCTAATGACAAAGTGGTTGAAGTCTATATCCTGCAAGCCAAACTAGACCCTACTTCCGTTGCAGAACTCTACGAGCTTGTCGAGAGTGGCAAAACCGCCTTGGACGGACTTCGGTTGCGCCTGTGCGGAAACCCCTCTGACGCTGACGTCATCCTATCAAATGTTCAGATGCGCAAACGTCTTGAGAGGCATTTGGACTGGAACATAGCCGTTAAGTCAGTTGTTGTCCCCTTTTCCGTACCCACTCAACTTCCTTATTCAGAGACAGAAGGCAATTGTGACACCCGACTGGCTTCGTGATTCAGTTGCGCAGCAGCGACCCCTCCCATGTGCCGATTATGCCGCTCTTGGCGAGTTACGGGAAGAAACAGGCGAACACTGCCCCGATTGCAGTCTGCATCGATGCGTTTGTTCGTCTGGATCAACTCGTGAAAGTTTCTTGGACAGTGGCGCAACCAATTTGTCTACTAGCCCCCGAGTTTTGTCTAACTATGTCGCACGTTACTCGTGCCTCCGTGCTAGTCCGCTTGTTTGTCCAAATCAAGCATTAGCAAATGAGCTAGGTGTCCTTCACATGCATCGAGATCTAGAAGGGAAGACTGTCAGCGCTTTAAGCTATGAGCGAGCAATTGCGGTATGCCTCATCATGTCTGGACATGCAGAAACGAACTTAATGAAACGGAATCCTGAAAGATAATCAAAGGTGAGTCAAACACAATGTACTCCACTTAGCTTTGATTGTTCCCGTTTAGCTTATCCTCGTATAATAACGCGGGAAACCTTTGATACTGATGTTGCCCATCTACCTCACCTGGGGGAAAAGATACGTTCCAAGGTACCTCATTATTTCTCCAAGGCCTTGTGTTTCGCGTTGATCAGGTTTCAGATCAAAGAGTTCATTCGTTTTGGACATATCGAGGAATGCGGTAGGTCATCCTTAGTGCAACTCGTCCTCAGGTTAACGATGTATCAGATACTATTCGTTCGTCTACTCCATTTCGATCACTAAAGGCATTTGCAAGTATCCATGGCGTCGGCTCTGCTACTGCTCGTTATCTTTACAGCATTGGTGTACGCACCATTGAGGACATGGAACGGTATTACGACGTGCCTATTGCAGATGATGGCACGCCTGTTCTACCAGAAGATCAATCAATCTACACACCTAATGGAAAACGCGTTCCAGTAGGCAATAGGATGCCCGACCTGGACATCAAAATTGCTTTGGTTCTTCGACATGAATTTGCAGTCTCCATATCCCGTAGCGAAGTTGAGGAGATGCACAACCTTGTGATGGCAGAGCTTGAAGAAATGCAGCCTGGGTGCGCCAGCACCATCGTTGGCGGGTAGGCCCTGTAGAAATTCGTATGTATATGGGACTCAGTGTGTTTCCTGTTCAGGTATCGCCGCGGAAAGTCTGAAAGCAACGACGTGGACGTCGTCCTCACCCACCCAGACCTTCGTGGCGGGGGTGAGAAACTGAAGGGCTTCCGCAAAAGATTGGTGGAAAGGCTCTACGAACGTGGTATGCTATGAAACGTTTCAGGAAATTACCAGTGTTACCCAATAACATTATGACGACAGGCTTGGTCACGCATGTGGCTCGTAAATCTTGTTTCTTGCTCTTTGAATTTCACTTAATGGGGAATACAGGCGGATCCGGGTTTAATTCACAGGACTCATTTCGTTGGCACTCGGTTGAAAACGCTTTAACGGTCTTTCTCCTTCCAGCAAAGTCCGGCAAGAAACACCTACACCGCCGGCTCGATTTGATTTTTGCAGCACCGGAAGCATATTGGTCAGCAGTAGTTGGATGGTATAAATCTCGTCTCAATAATATCACTGTATTATTCCTGACGTTCCATAGGACTGGGTCAAAAATGTTCGAAAGAGACTTACGCTTATGGGCCAAAGTTGAGAAGTAAATTCAAGTATCGCTTTTGAAATTCATAAATTCCTGATCGAAATGTTTTCCATAGAGGTTTCAAATTTGACAGTTCTGCAATGTAGGACTACGTTATTTCACCATGGATTTAATCATTTACTAATGACAAGACGTAGAACGCGTCGCCACGATTCAAAAAGGTTCTTTCCTAGGAGCGAACATGATGTATTCGCCCTCCTTGGCTTAGAATGGATTGATCCTACACTGCGTAACGCTGATATATAATGTCCGACACACGGGCTTTTGTTGATTAAAGCCAATATGTATGTAGTTTGTAAATACTCCCTCGTCCTCCAGTCAATCCTGGTTTATTCGTTATGAAAATGCCTGAATGCCAGTCATTGCATTTCCAAGGATGAGAGCATGAATATCCTGATGTAGGATAACAAGGTTCAGCTTTTAAGCACAAAGTATGTAGATAACTTACATTGGTTCCTTTAAAAAGCTGGTCAGAACAATCAAGAAATCGGGTTGAGGACAACGACACCTACCTTCATATGTATTCGTAATCTGGAGGTTTGCAACATGTCGTCCAACATGATATCTAACATTCGATCAGGTAGAGAACAAACTCAAGTAGAGTTGGTCAGACTTACTCATCAGCGCAAGCATTGCCACCTAGGATGTCAAGGACGATACGAGAATGTTGCAATGCCTTTCCACAGTTGTTCTTCTTTACAAGACTGACCATCTCTGGTGCAAGTTTGCCCTGATCCTTCAGTCTCCCTACTTGCAAGCTTGCGTGAAGCCCAAGTGTGACCTCGGTCTGTGCCTCTACGAGCTTCTTCTGTACGAGCTGGAAGGAAGCCAACGGGCGTTTAAATTGGTGGCGTTGAAGCGCATATTCACGGGTCCTGTAGACGCAATCCTCAAGTGCGCCCATGACTCCCCAGGAGATCCCAAATCTATGACGCAATTGTTAAGGACGTTAAATCTTCGGTACATTGCAGTGACGCACCGAGCGGAATTAAGACATGAGAAGGCTGAGCCAAGGCCTCTAGATTTTTCCAAGAGGGCGTCGTGTGGAACACGAACAGAATCCATGAAGACAGATCCTGTCAGTGATACGCGAAGTGCAAGTTTGTTCTTAATTGGCGGCGCTGTGAGTCCTTTGAGACCCTTGAACTAGATTTAAGTGATTATCGGGGAACTGATAATAGCAGGCGATAAACCTTGTCCAACAGAAACCCGCGGACCTTGCCATCCCATTTGCATCTTGCCCAAATGACAAAGACGTCACTATATAAAATGTCAGATACATTCCTGATATAAGGGACAGTAGACCTAGACGGTGCTCACGCAACAGGGGAATTGGTTATCCACGTCTTGCTTCCATTGAGTATAAAACCTCCATCTGTTTCTTCAGCCGTGGTTTCCATTCCAGCTGGGTCAGACCCATGGTTAGGTTCCGTCAAACCCTGGACTGCAATTAACATTTAAACAGCTAGAAAATAGGATTCACGACGAACAAAAGCTCCAATTATTTCTCCTTTAGCTGTCGAAGAGTCAATTATGTTAAGTTGAAGACTCCTTGAGCTTGCTTACCGAGACGAGGCAAATATCTCTCCTTCTGAGCATCCGAGCCAAATTCGTTAATAGGGTGCATAACTAATGACGATTGTACAGACGATGTTGAGCGATAACCTGAGTCAACTCTGAAAAATATACGGTAAAAAGAGCATGAGCAGATGAAAAGCTTCAAACCTCTCGATTTCCCTAGCGATTAAGCCATAAGCAACATTACTTGCGCCTGCGCACCCATAGCCTTTAATAGTGGGACCGAGCAAGCCCAATCTCCCCATCTCAGGAAGAATATCATGATTGAATTCTGACAGAAAAGAAATCAATGATGATGGGATGGACAGCGACATTCAAAACCAAGGCTTACTCTCCGTCCTCCATCCTTCCAGAACGCGAGGCATGAGGTTCTCCTATTAAAAAGGGCTTTAGCGTACCATCAAGGCAACCTGTAACACTGTTTTAACCTGACAATATTGATGGGCCGTGTCCCTACATTCATTCGGAATCAGTCATTAGCCAGGACAAGATCCGAACGTGGTCCTCACCGAATGGCGATTTCCTCCTCAGTCAAAAGAGATTCTAGAGCCAAGGGATCCTAACGCCACATTGAATGTATGTGCTTAAATTATACAGAGCAGTCCTCTTTTATACCTCCCATTGGAACTTTGCCATACCTGTGGGATTGTGGATTGACCATGAGGAAACGTCTGAGATAAATTGGACGTACCAGAGACTGCGCGTCGCGCATTCATTGACGGCTGGAGTGCGGGTGCCAAAGCACGGGTCGCGTGTAGACGAGAGAGGTGGAACATGGTCAACGAACAGCTGGAGGGGTAAAGTGAGCACGGTCGTGTGGGGTATTTAAGGTCGTAGTTATTAATGTTAGTTCCAGGGAGCAGATCTCAGATCTCAATCGCGTGACTAAATTATCCTGACATCGTCAAGGTATGTATTCAAAAGCTTATTGGGAGGAGCAAAATGAACGCAAAACTACAATACTTAAGAATTGAAATTCACAGTCCAGTAACGGATTATGGGTCGCAAACTATCAAGGTGGGGGACGACGAACTTGGGTGGGCGAGTTCCTCTCAATTTCTCAGGTAACGTTCGTTCTCAATCCCACGACGGTGAATCACTCCTTCAAGATATTCAGACGTATTTTTATGGTGCCCATGTGGACATGTCATATTGCAATATACGATATGTGAAGAGGAGAATGGCCATGGTAGAATACGGTTTAAATCGTCGAGGGGTAAAGCATCTAAAGAACCGTAAGTAAATGATATGCCAGCCGTTGAACAGACATATCGTACGCACAACTCTGACGCTAGCACCGAATGCGCGGGGAGGAAGGTTGGAACGGAATTTCGATTTTACGACTCCAGACGAGCCATGTGGCCTCGTCACACGTCTGTCGACACCATGAGCAAAAATGCGGAGGCCAGACACTACAACTCACCCCCAAATAACCCGCACTTTGGAGCCCTGGATCTCCTTCTTCGCCTTGTACACAAATGCAACACGCTAAATCGACGTATATCATGAGGGCTTATGCCTGTCGAGCGACAGCAAGTAGGTCACACCTTGCCAAGATAGAATTGGGCGTCCTCCTTGGAAGCAACACCCTCAATTTGGATGAGAGAGGTGTTAGGGCGAGAATTGCGCTTGGCTCGCTTGTGGCCCAGAACACGACCTTTGGAATAGAGTCTGCATTCGAATGTTGTTTTAGTATATTGTCGCGCGAGTCGAAAGAAGACAGGAGGAAAAGAGTCAGCCAGATGATGCGAATGCGAAGTTTCAGGAATCCGTCATCCCAAAGTGTCCTCAGCAATCCATCCCTTTCACTTCTTCAACGCTTTCCTGCCGCGCACCAAATCCTCAGCATAGCATTCAGAGATGATATCTCACCTAGTAGAGCCCATTTTGGATCTTGAGAAGTGCCGACGCCGTTGAAATCTTGAGGGGGCTTTTGCGTTCGTTAACCAAAAATGTGCACAAGGCAGCAACAACTTCAGATGCAAACAAGAACAAATATACTCGAAAAAGGTTGACTCAGGAAAGACAATGATATTATAACTATGCATCATTCTATTATCACAGATGCCAATCACAGATGCCAGTATTTTTCTAACTAGAAGAAACTGGCGAAAAACCCAGAGACTTTTTCTCTTATCGTCTTCGGTTTCTCTACCACTTTTGGTTTGGCATTAGCGGCCTTTTGTGCCCCGTTGGTATTATTACCCTTCGATTTCTTTTTGGACAAGTCCGGCAGAGGATTGGCCAGCCTTTCTCTCTTCCTTTCTTCCTTTCTCATCTTCGCCCTGTTCATGCTTTGAGCTTGCTTTTGCATTTTGGCTGCAATGGTATCAGCCTGAGCAACGGACTCAGACAATGTCGTCGAAGGTTCAGCCGAAGTAGATAAAGTGGATGGCGCAGGAGACGGAGAGGGAGAAGTTGCAACGGGCTCTTGCGCAAAGGTTTTAGACTTGGCTTCGGAAGTTGTAACGGGCTTTTGTGTAGAGGCCTTAGGCTTGGCTGAGGGAGAAGTTGCAACGGGCTGTTGTGCAGAGGCCTTAAGCTTGGCTGAGGGAGAAGTTGCAATGGTGCCTTGTGCAGAGGCTTTGGGCCCTGCAGAGGTCTTGGGATTGGCTGATGGCGAAGTTGCAACGGGCTCTTGTGCAGAGGTCTTAGGTTCGGCTGGGGAAGGTGAGGACTTCAGCGCAGATGGAGAGGCTGTAACGGGTTTCTGCTGAGTTGAAGAGGGAGTTGATGTGAATGGAGTCGAAGATGGTGGGTGATCTGTAGGAGCATCCGAAGTAGTCACATCTGGCATTTGAGTTTGAACCGGAAGATCATTCGACATCGTTGAATTTTCAGCGACAAATTCGAGATCAGGCACATCGAGAACCTCCTGCTCCTGCGGCGCAGTTGCATTTTCTTGGCCCGGGACTACCTCATAAGGGTTCGGAATAGAGGTCATCTCACTATAACGTCTGAGGGCGCAGCGCATTCGGAAATTGTCAATGGATGTCGGACGAAAAGCATTTTCGATTTGCAGTTCAGTTTCAGATGATACAGGCTTGAGTGAATGGAAACCACCCCATTTAAGGAAAGACTGGGCAGTCCTGCGTGTTACATCTACCGCTCTCGTAAACATTGACGGTGAGGTTAAATTACTTCCTGCAAATGCTTTGTGAGTGCAAGTAAAAAATTCCAATATAAAATTTACATACGAGACTGTTTTATTATGTAGTAAACTGTATTTTTGTCAGGAACACGGTCTTCTCTTTCCGATGCAAGAGAAGTTATTGGCTGGAGGAATGGATTGAGGTCCTGGAGGCCGACGCCGCCTGGTTGATTGGGGTCTGCAGAGGGGCGTTGGAACGAAAACTCGGTAGATTCAGGCGGAACACGTTGATACGACGCCGGATCTCTGAATGCTACATGTACAAAAGATTGATAGCGAGTACTTTGGTCACAGTCCTTGAAATGAATGACATTAGACAGCCAGGCAAATGCTGTCAAGAACATACCCTTCGAAATTGAAAGTCTTCAATGGGACCAAACCTGCGCTCTACGTCTCGTATCAAGGCAAAGGCCTCGGTTGGAGACCTCATGAAGTCATTGTTGTTTCCTCCAACTTTAATGAATGCCGTGTTGGGCTCTGCATTCAGTCTATGGCGAAAGATCTGGCTGTGCTGAGTGAAAACTTTTCCAGGGAACTGATGATATGCACGGGAACATGTGCGGAGGGGCAACATGAACAACGAACGAGTCGTGGGTAAAAAGGAAAAAAGTGATGGCCAATGCAAAAGGATCGCGCGTGCAAACGCAATGCCACCACCGTCCCACTTCAAAGCCGCCCTCGACGCCCTCTCTGCCCGGACAAGGACACCCCTCCCCTCTCTTGTCCTCGCCTTTGGCGTCCTCCACGAGCTTACCGCCATCGTCCCCCTCGTAACAGTCTTTTACGGATCACGCGCCCTGGGCATTGGCGAACGCGTAGTCTCAACTATCGTCGATAATCCTGACACTCAAGACAACCATGTGAAGAAAGTCGTTCGGAACTGGGTTGAGGAGGGTGATGCGTGGGCAGCCAGGATCGGACGTCGCTATGGGATCTTTGGATACGAAAAACGGGCCCCAGGAGCTGCGGAAGCGCCCAATGAGACCTCACAACTGACGAGCCATCTGGCTGGCGATGTTACCAATGCGATTGTCGCGTATGGTGTAACTAAGGTACATATCTCTGTCTACGCGCTTGAGCATGAACTAACACCCGGCCAGGCTCTGTTACCACTTCGCATCGGTTTATCATTGTATTTGTCGCCTGCGTTCTCCAGAGGGGTCATTGAGCCCATCCGCAGGACACTCACTCAACCTTTTCGTCGCAACCCATGACACTACTTATTTGCGTTGTATTTGCTTCTGTTACGAACAGAAAAACTCTGGGTCATGCCCAAACTTCACCTCAAACGTACTCCAGAGGAGGAAGCCGCTCATCAGTTGCGCAAGCAGAAACGTAAAGAGCAGAAGAGAAAGCATAAGCATGAACATGACCACAAGTCCCAAAAGCGCCACCGGCCAGATTCCCGACTCTGGGCTTCAAGTGACGAGGAGCCACCACTAACTTCAGATCATCCCGGAACGTCTCATTCTCATAGCGTCAGACATCCTGACTATGAAAGTATTCGTTCCGATTTAGAGGAACAACAATTTCGAGAGAAGCTGTTTGATGCTTTTGCGGATGACGAGCGGTTAGACTCGGTAGAAGCTCGGTTCAACGATTTTGCCCATGTCCCAGGGAGGTGGAGAACAGACGGAGCCAAGCTGGGAAAACCCGTATACGGTGGCTCTGAATGGGGTAACGATGACTTTCTCAAGGTAGACCCTCGATACATGGATGACGAGGAGTATGCCGAATGGATCAGGGTAGGGATGTACAGGCAAGTCTAGTTGTTCTTTTTTCCCGTTTATCGCGTCTCACGAAAGCTCTTTAGAAAAACGCACGCGAAAGAGTATGCTGAAGAGCAGCGTAAGAAAGAAATGAAAGCGCAACGCCGCGCAGAAGAGAAGGCTCGAAAGCTTGAGACTCAACGCGTAGAAAAGATAGCGGAAGAAGAACGCCGGCTTAGGAGACTTGAAAGAGAGGATCGACGACGGCAATCTGCTCGGGAGGAATATGAGCTTCGCTGGAACACTCTTTTGTCAACTTCCCGTGGAGGAGACAGTGAGAGAAAGCAGCCGCAAGAACTCGGATTCCATGATATTCCCTGGCCAATTCTAGCTGCCTATCATCACAAGCCAACGCCAACATCTAGTTCCATTTCCATTTCCTTGGAACACTTGTCGGCAGACGCCATCTTGGAGTTCCTTGTACCTCCATCTTCCCGGTCCATGGCGGACTCAATCAAAACCGAGTCAGACAAGAAAGAACGGAAAGAGAAACTTAGAGAAACTTTCTTGCGTTTTCATCCAGACAAGTTCGAGGGTCGCTTCATGAAGCTTGTCAAACAGGGGGAGAGGGAAACGGTTCGCGAGGCCATTGGGCAGGTCGTTCGTTCTCTGAACGTGTTGATGAGTGATGGGACTTGAAGCTTCCCCCTTAACTAGATACCACCCATCTATTGTATGTCATTCCCTGCATCCTATACCGTGCATTCGTGACAACATGAGGACACCTACTTGTTTAAAATAATCTTAATTTATCCATCAAAGCTCTACTTGCTCTTTTCATCACAAATTGTTTTTGAAAGCTGGAAAAATGTATCGGAATCATAATACAGGTAGTACTACAAGTAGTCTACATAAAAAAGGTAATTTTACAAACGTACAATAAGTGGTACACGTACAAAAATGATATCAATTCAAGAATCCAACTGAATGCCAATAAGAGACCCAGAGTTTCGCATCATCGTCGCCTATCTGCTGCAACTTCTCAGGGCTCATAAATCTGCTTATGCGTTGGACCTTCTCCGTAGACAGACTCGGAAGTCCCCCGGCTTCGTGATGGCTGATAGAGTCGACGACGTCCGCTTTGGCGTAGCTTCGGAAGAACTCGAGTAGCTTGATTGCAGGCTGTAAGGTTGTTTTCACAACAATTTACCTCCTCGATGCGATACAAGATACGTACAATATTTGTCCAAGTTCCTGCAGTTGCGTTTGTAGCATGCTCCTCGAGAATCGCAAACCACTGGTTAAACGGAACGAGCTCGAGGTCATGGCCTAAAATCTTTGCGATCGCTTGTCTGATGCTCCTCATAATGACGCTCTGTTGCACAGGTCGAGGGTGCACCAAGTTCAAAGCTCGCGGGAAGGGTGTGGAGTGCTCGCTCAGTGCAAGATCAACGATGGTAGCCGAGATGGTGTCTGCGCCGAGCCACGATGCAATCTAATGAAGGACGACATGTCAGTGCTTGAAATTCAATCAATAGATATGAAAGTCACCCCAGAAGCGTCAGGAATGTTGCCCAATGAAACACTTGACTTGACAAGGATCGGTAACCATTCAGTTGTGGGCCATACACCCCTCGGACGTCCACCGATTATCTGCCCAACTCTGAAGGATAGGGTTTGCAGACCACTCTTTACAAGAATCTGATCAAAGGGAATCAGTATGCAGACCTTGACCGACTCGGATAGGGTCACCCTCTCAGCAACGTGCTTTGCCTCGCCGTACCCGCTTCCAAGGGCGACTGAAACATCTTCGATAACGTCTTCTGGTACTGCCCCCTTTGATTTATCCCAGTGTTGAACAGCGGCGATAGAAGAAACGAATAGGAACCTGGAATTCAAGGAGTTCGGACCCGACCTGACAAGATCGATGAAGTGGCGAGTAGCCTGAACGTTCGGTTCGTATGACACCAACGAAAGGTTAAAGTCAAGCCGCCACGCGTTGTGTATCACGACGTTCACTGTTTGACGGAGCTATTAATATATCAGGTCAATTGCTGAACAGTTTGGATAACTCCTCACCAGGATATATAACTCTTTATCCAATCCCAGATTGGGTTTCGCTGCGTCACCAGAAACAAAAAATAACTTCTCACTCTCCAGCAATGCGACATCAAGCCCGACGTTCTCAAACTTCTCTATGTGCCGTTGAACAACGGGCTTCGTACTGGCTCGATTGAATGCGTACACCCGCTCGACACGGGAGTCTTCCAACAAACGCGCGAGGATCTGTGAGCCAAGGTTGCCAGTTGATCCCGTTAAGAGGATAATGGCAGGCAATGGCGCGCTAGCCAGAGAGGGTGGTGGAAGGACGTCAAAGCCGGAGGAATATTTCAAAATCATTGACTCCATGGCGGCTGCACCTCGCGAAGCTACATCACCTTGAAGATCTTCAGACCTTAGTAGAGACGAAATGAAGGCAGCGAGATCTTTGATAACGGGAAAAGAGTAAACGATATTCGGAGATAGATTCTTCGCTATTTTTTCATGTTCTGGGTCCTTTGAACGGCGCAATGCATTCATGATGCGCAGACGCAAGGACGTGGCGTATAAGCTAAAGCCAACAGTCTGGTAAGTTCTCCGAAACACGATTTCGGACACCTACCTATCGAATCCCTGTTCAAATAGGTCTACGTCGGGGTTGATTGTGGTTGCACCTGACATAACATCGGAAGCTTGCTCAAGAAGCCATGCATGTATGTTTATCGCAGACCAAGAAGCTGGAGACAATGATTCTCCGGCAATCGCTTCTACATTTTCGTAGCTAGATCAAATGCAGTTATATTTGAAATGATGGGCATTCTTAATCGCATAAACACTCACAGCGCGTTGATCTCTTTCTCGTAAAGTTTTACCGCGGCTTTTCGCATAAGTGTACCCTTCGGAGTGAAAGGTAATGGCTTCCCTTGTGATGTAAAGAGAATCATCTCCTTAAAAATCCTGCTGTGTGCAGGAGCAATACTGTTGGCTTCTTCGATGGTCGACCTGTTGGTCTATTGAATATGATTGAAGGAAGCAAGTGCAAAGAGCTGCACTTACCAGAGTTCGTTACGCAGAAATGCTAGCCGATCGTGGTCTTTGACGTCGATGTAAGTTTCGTCCTTCAGTTCGATGAGGATTCCGGTCTGGTCTCGTTCGCGACCGAAGATGACTGCTCCTCGCACGCTAGGCGGGAGTCAATCAGATCTTTTGTTTTCTGTGTTGAAATGAAAAATTTACAGTGGATTGCTTAAGACGGTAGCTTCCATCGGACCTGGAACAGTTTTTTCTCCTGAGGAGTGTATGATCACGTCATCAATACGACCAACACTTGGGGAAAAGGTTTAAACTTCATAAATGAATCAGCACGGTGGGATAGGAGGCTTACATCTTCCAAAGACCTTTTGTGGTTGGATGAGGGCTCCATAGATCCGACGTCGCATACCCGCAAACATCAGGAAGATTGTCAACCATAGTCTGGTAGCCCCTATGTGACTTGGAAAAGAATCAATAAGGGGAAGTGCATAGACGATTCTGATTCAAACATACCAGTAGTTGTAATTCGAATGTTCCATCCCCCTGGGGCACCCAGCGCATTTTCATGTGGTCATTGAATTGCATATATTCCCAATCTTTTGGATCTTTATCAGGAGGCGGTGCTAATCTCGTGTTCATTCCAAATTCAGTTCCACCGTAGGTTGCGTGAAGAATAACGCCTGCCTCAACAAGCAAATTACCCATCTTCGGCGCCAAGGGTCCGCCTCCATAGACCTAACAAATATTTTTGCATACAAAATTCGGGATCTAGTTATGAAGGTAGGACGTACTGCATATTTCAAGGTTCTCAAGTAGTTGACAGCTTCAGGTAACAGGGCCCATATTTGATAGAAGGTGGGGGGTGCGACGAGGACGTTTGATTTAGTGAGCTTCATATGCTCGAGGACGTTTTCCGGGGAAGGCACAATTGGGGGTAATGGTTCATCAGGAGAAGCTGGATTGGGTGGGTATACTGCAATGGGGAGCATTCCGTAAATCGGCACGAAGAGCTGTATGCCCATACCGAAAGCATGGAACGGCGGCATACACATGCAACCTAGGGTGAGGTGACTGGACTTCATTTCACCTAGAAAGAGGAATGGGATGAGTGTTTTTTTTCTGGATTCGGAAGGGGAAAAACAGACCGGAAATCGCCCCTAGCCAGTGTATCCAGAACTTGTGAGTGAGACCGATTGGTCGTGGGTTCCCAGTGCTGCCGGAGGAATGGAGATAAAGACAGAGGTCATCGTTGCTTGGTCGTTCATGAACTGGAGGGTAGACTTTGAACGGATGCTCAAAAGCTTCGTTGGCGAGATAAGGATAGACGGAGGCTATT
>QLON01002607.1:0-16730 GCA_003313675.1 Termitomyces heimii | reverse complement strand
TGGCGGGGGTCGAGTCGGAACCGGAGGTTCTAAGACAAGACCCGGTTAGTAAATTTAGAGTCGCGAAGTGCGTACCAAACTCAAAGCACGCGATTATTCCGGCATGCCAGTCAAAAGCATGCCAGTCAGTGCGTACCAGTCAAACAAAGGGCATGCAACAATTTAGGTAATATCAAGACTAACGAATACAGCGGTGAACTACGCTATAAGTACTACGGGGTCGGTCTCAGAGTTCTGGGGTGTCTGGGATGGTTTCCGGAAGGCATTGAGTAGCGGGCCGGGACTGTATACTGGGATCGCGCGTGAGGGATGCGCGATCGATTGGCGCAGGGGGATCGTGATGCGTGATGGCCGGGAGCGGGTAGTGTGATCCGGCGGTTGATGGTGGTTGATCCCGGGGTCCGTGAAGCGGGGTTCCTGGGGGGTTGGCTGATGTTGGTTGTGATGCGAGTTCGTGGCGGCGTCGGTAGTTGCGGGGGCGGGGCATGTTGTGGAGAGGGTCCCGGGTGAGGTCCCGGGGTTGTTCCGGGGGATTCCGAAAGGGGTCGTGACAGGTTACTCCACCAAGCTGTTAGCATATTTGTTGTAACTAAAAATGTAAATATAATAAATATTGTACTTTTTGGCAAAATAAGTTAGTGCTTTGATAATAGATGCATTATTATTAGTAATTATTTCCTTTAGTGCACTTTATCAGCAAATAACATCCTCAAAGAGCTACTTAGTAATTGCATTGGTATTTTTTCATTAAAGCATGCAGAATTTAGGCTAATGAACTAATAAACATCTACTTTGAATAATATACTTGTACTGTTTAAATTTGAGCATATGCATAGTATCAATATATATCTTGCTAAATAATAGAGCTAAAGTGGTGATAGTAGGCAATATGAGAAGTTGCTAAGTTTGCTATATTTAGCAAAGATGGCAAGACTTAATGTATTAAGCAATATTAGCTGTGACATTCAGCTACTAAAATTATTCTAGTAGCATTGCTTAAATAGTATACAAGAATTTATAGCTAATTGTCTTATTGTATAATAAGTTTGTGAGCTTCATTCCAATTACATTGCCAAAGTCAATTATTAATAATAAAGAAGTAAGTACTATAACAGATAAATAACTTATATTTATTATTGATAAAGTTTATTAATAAAGACCTAAAATAGCAAAAGCAGTTCTAAAATTGTGCAGCTAAAGAAAATAAAGAATAGTGGGCAGTATATGCAGCATAAGAAGTGTTGCAAAAGGAAAGAGTGAATGCAGCAGTAGCAGTAGTAGTGAAAGATGTAATAAAGATAGTAGTAATAAAAGTGTAGTAGAGTTATAACAAATTGTCTACTAGGAACTTTTTTTTTTCACTATATGCTAAGTTAGTAAAAAGAGTTTTACTACTATGAATACTAATTTACACTTATAAAGACCAAAGAATTTTCTTAGACATCTCTTTGTACATTTATACTACTTTATATATAAAAATAGTGTTATATTTTGAGGGCTCACATTTATTAAGCAAGAACTTACTGGTTAAGTTTTACTAAAAAGAAAATTTGCATAGAAGTTAAAAAAAGTTAAACTAGTAATATATATATAAATGCAATATTAGCAATTAGATTCTTAGCACTTTCTATAGCAATGCTAATCTAAATACAGAATAAGTAGTATAGTAGTAAATGATTTATAAGGTATTGCACTTGGATAATATTAGCAATAGGCTAAAACTCTCTTAGAAAGCATACATTGCTAATTTGGAAAATGAGCTATTAATATATTTGTCTCAATAATAAGACAAGATAAAGATCATTAAAAAGTCTAAATAAAACAAACTTCTGCTAAAAACTGTAGGCAAATAACATAGCCAGAACCACTTTAAAAAGCCCTTTCTATATTATATTAGATCAGCCTTATTAGCAGCTTAAATGTTGAAAAATCAGCTTATCAATATTTTGATCTAATGCATACCCAAATCAATCATGTAAATATAATCAGGTGATATATGCACCCAAATTAGTCATGTGATCATGATTATGTGACTATGCTCAGATTTTCAGAGATTAAGTAACTTATTTTAAAGAAAGCATCATACTCTAATAATAAAATAGGCATATCTTAGCAGGACTATATGTGAACTCCTATATATTGAGTATTGTTTTGATTGCTTAATCAATCTGCACACAATGAAAGTTATCCAAAGACATTCTGTAATGAACTAATAGAGAGATCAGTAATTTGATAGGAAAAGCTGGAAAATTGAGTAAGTGTTGGTAAAATGCCTATATCTCAATGAAAAGGCCACTTAATTCTATTGTATTTGATATCACCAGAAAGGTCTAATCAATCTGCACTTAATGGAAAAAGTAAGAAGAATTAAGGGAGATATTAGTAATTTATAGAATTGAAGCACTGAAAATATTAAAGGATTCTCTCTTAGCTAGAGAAATTTATAGCAAATCTCTTGAAATTAGAAAATAAAGGCCCAATAACTGAAAAATAACTCAGAATGACTAGAGAATGTCATATATCACAGAGAGGGGAAATAATATGAATAGAAGGAGATTATATAACATTTAGCAAGTTGCTAATTGCCTATATTTAGAATCTCCAGGAAGTGAATATCTTAGGCCCAAGACAATAATATATTTCAGGTCAATAGTTTGATATACTTTTTGGACCTTCTTTTGGTGTAACTAAAGTTGCATTGACTGAAAACTCAATAAACTCTATTACTCACCTATATATTTTATAAAAGTACTTTGTAAAGTGTAATTTAGCTCCAGAACTTAGTGAAAGCTAGTTTATTTGTGATTGCCTCTATTCAGACTAATCCAAATAACTTAATTTCACATCACTAGGAAACTAGCATGGAGAAAAAAATAAAGAGAGCTAAAATAAATAAAGAAAGAAAACTGAAGTAAAATAAAATTTTAAGGATGTATTCAGAGGTTAAAAAGAAAAAATAGTAATAATAAAGAAAAGGTAGGTGAGTAAAGAAGAATGAAGTTAAAATAGAGTGGAAATAAGTTAAGAAAAAGTAAAAAGAAGTCAAAACAAAGTGAAAAAAAGTCAAAGTAGAGTAAAAAAAAATTGAGATAGA
Organism: Termitomyces heimii; assembly: GCA_003313675.1. Taxonomy (NCBI): domain Eukaryota; kingdom Fungi; phylum Basidiomycota; class Agaricomycetes; order Agaricales; family Lyophyllaceae; genus Termitomyces; species Termitomyces heimii. Next base: position 13,636 of record QLON01002607.1, on the reverse strand, counting down.
ATAGAGAAGAAATAGAAACTAAACTGAAAATAAGATAAAGGAAAAAAAGAAAAGAGAAAAGAGAAATGGAGTAAGATTGGAAAATAAGTTGTTTGCAAAAGATGAGCATGTTCATGCATGGGAAACAAAGTGCATGGGTAAGCTATCAAAGTCCTTTTCTTTCTTTCAATATATTGACAAAAGGTTCACTGGATGCAGGAAACAATGTTCTTTTGCAAAACAATCTGAAAACACAGTAAAAACAATCAAATTAATTTCAAGATCTTATTTGAATGTTTTTGTCAAAACCATGAAAGAAATATTGTAGCCAATGAAAAGACCTTCCATAGGAAAGGTCAAACTGAGAAGACTTAATGATTACATAAGTCTTGTCATGTGACTACAGAACTGACCAATCAGATCAGAATATTTTTTCTATGGTTTTGACAAAAATATTCATATAAAATTTTGAAATCAATTAGATTATTTTTACTCTGTTTTTACATTGTTTTGCAAAAGAGCATTCTTCCCTGCACCCAGTGGTTGGAGACATCGACAAAGAGTTGGAATTCAGAATGTAAATGTGTATGATATCTCATCTGGTCTCATCATAAGCGTGTTTGATATCTCCCTTTCAGTTCAGTAACATTACTTTTCCCTTGCTCGAAGTCACTATAAAACAATTTTGACTTCCATAATTGGTCTTCAGCTCCCTGGTATCAACAATAGCGAAACTGTAGCTATGGAACCTGATCCCCCATTTTATACGCTGCTTCTGGCCACCAATATGAATTGCAATGTCGGCATCCCTTCACAATCATAAAAGTGCACCCAAGGCGATGATGATGATATTGTTGCTTTGTGCATCTTTGCTTCTGTTCACTTTCTTTCCCATCCATCCCAGTAATATATTGACGTGATTGGCCCAGAATTCTCACACCAATGGCATTAATGGGACTGAAGTCAATGGCAAGATTATTCATCTCCAGCAAAAGCTTGAAGAAAAAGATCTGAGGCAGCTAACAAAAATTTGCTTAAAATGACTCTGGAGAAAGATGTAGAGCTACAAAAAAATAAATTGAAACTGGATGAGGTCCAAGCATTACAAGTTGAACTTTCCAACAAACTTTATGCTGAAGCTGCATCATCAGCATGTATCAGGTATGAATTTGAACAGGTGGAGGTATGGCCCCTTTCAATTATTTTTAATCATGCCTATTGAATCAGCTTTTCTAGGCAGCCACCAATCAGGCTTCTGAGGCAAAGGATAGTATCATTCAAGACCTCACTTTTGAGTTATCACAAATCAAAAAGGATCTCTATGATATTTAGCTCCACAAGGATGCTTTTGAATGACAAGCTTTAACAGAGCTCTCATCCAAGGACAATATCATTTACCAGTTATGCAACAAATTGTCAGCTATGCAAACAAACTTCTCAACTTATATGCAAACAAATTCCGCAATTGCTTTGTTGTTGTCAGCAGTGAGTTTGAACTCATTCTGTTGTGACCTCCATTTGCTTATACTTGTCATATTTGACAGAAACTTCAAGGAAGGGAGGATGAAGTTCGAGAATTAAAGGATGTTGGTATTTGTTTTTTTTTCTTCCAAGCACAATAGCTCACCCCGAGAAGGAATTGCACAAGGTGCGGCAGGATAAGGCATTTGTAGAGGACATTCTATCTGCAGCCCATGTTTCAACTACCAAGTACAAAGCCAAAGCAGAGTTGATGGATTTTGAATTGATCAAGGCCAGAACTCAACTGGAAGTTGTTGAAGCTGAGAAGATCATGCTTACTCCCAAGCTGGACATGCTCACAATAACATACACTTTCAATGTGAGTTTCACACTCTCATTCCAGAATCCTTGTCCTTGAGTTTCTTACTCAACTAGGTCTCTGAAGTCTTAAAAATCATTATCTTGCTTGCAGCTATCTGCTCTGAATGCATTGCCATTCTGTCTATTGTCATTGCTTTGCAGCCCTATGTCAAGGTTCCCTTTATCATCATCTTCCTGTTGGCCATTATATGTTACTTTTGTTTGCCATTTATATCTTTCTGACTGAATGCCTTATTGTTTTCCACTTACTGCCATAAAACATTTTATTTCATATGTGCAATCTCATTTCATATATTCTAGTATGTTTTTACTTATTTTTGGCTTTGATTTAAATGTAAAGGTCAAGACAGTTAACCAGCAAGCCTTTTAGCATTGCTTGATGGATATGCTGACTGCATCACAAGCTTTAGGATCACTGTGATCTCATCCTTAACAAGCCAGCCAGAAAGATCACACAATTGGTGGTTGAAAATTCCGTCAATCTCATTGTATAGGTATGTGTCAGATATTTCTATCAAAATATATTTCAGCCAACCTCTGCTTAACAGGCCTGGGCACAAGACAATGACTCAGGGGAAGTTATCAACCAGGTCCTTGTCAGTGACTTCAACAGACACCACTCAATGTGGGATAGCCCAAGAAACAGTCACTTATTCACAAGCAGAAATCTTGACATGGCTAACATGCCCATAAGCTTACTCACTTGACACAGATGCATGGGGTTCTACATCGGTGGGCGGTGTGGTTGGGGAGAGTGAAAGTGAGCGTGAGTCTGCCCCAGTGGTTCGTCAGTCTGCCTGTGAGTTTGAAAGGGGGATTGGTCAAGCTTGTTGTGGGTGTGGAGAGTAGTGAGAAGGGGGGAGGGCTATAATGGAGCCTTTGCCTTTGTTTGTCACAGCTGAGGCTAGGACAATGATGAGAGTAGTCAAGATGAGGTCAAGTACAAGTGTTGCTGCAAGCACTAGTATGGGTGTGTCTATGAGTACAAGCAGGAAGATTGCGAGCAACATAAAGCAGAGTATGAAGTCAAGTACAAATGCTGGGGGGTGGTGCAGATGTGAGCCTGGAAAAGGTGGAGACAAATAATTTGGTTCTTTCCAGTGGCACTGATGCCACTAAACCGGTGGGGATTACACTTCCTCCAGCTACTCCACAAAACCATGCATTGTCCCCATCTTCCCTAAACAAGATGCAAGCCAAAGTGCTTCGGGTGAAACTCATGGGTGCACTGGATGCAGTCAAAGGGATTCTGTGTCATCCACCTGTAAAAGTACATCTAGGTCAAGATATCCTACAGAACAGAAGCTTAGAATGGTAACTAGAAAACCAGGCATATCACCTAGCATCGCATCCTGTTTATTCTCAATCATCTTGAAGCAATCTCAGTGAGGAAGTAGTTGTGCAGAAGGCGAGTTGGCAGATGCAATTCAATCGGCAGGCCTTCTGCCAAGAACTTTTTGTAAAAGTCCTTCTGAGTCTGTTGGCACATGAATACACAACAGCTCTGTTCATCCTCTCTCAGCCGACATGCATGGCTCATCATCTGCAGCACATCTATGACAGGGTAATCAATGTACCTGTGCTCCTTCCCCTCATAGAATTGGACACCCATCATCATGTGTTGCTGGTGCACGTGGAGGTGGAAAGCAGGACAGATGAAGGCCTTGACAGAGACATGCCGCTTGTCATTGTTGGAGGCGGGAACTCAGATGGTAGTTCGCAGACCAAGGATGGCATCCCATCACTGGAAACCTTCATCTTCTTGCTCTTAACCAACAACTGATTCCTTGGGGAATTGTCTAGCTCCTCTGAGCTATGCTTTCACAGCCAATGGGGGGACATCTGCCCCATTTGTGGTTGTAAGTTGATATGCAGGTGAGTTATTTTCATCTGTCCGCACTCTCTTTGGAGGCATCTCACCATGCAGCGATAGACCATCTGTTGTTTTGTAGTAATCACGTTCATGCATAACATCAATATCAAGCTTGTCACTGGATTGCTTTCTAGACTGTGGAATGACAACAGTTGGGAGAGCTGGGGAAGACAGCTCCTCCAACAAATTGACTTCCACAACCTTGCATGCAGGTGAGTTATTTTTGTCTGTCCGCGCTCTCTTTGGAGGCGTCTCACCATGCAGTGATAGACCATCCATTGTTTTGTAGTAATCGCATTCGTGTGTAACATCGATATCAAGCTCATCGCTGGATCGCTTTCTAGACTGCGGAATGACAACAGTCAGGAGAGCCAGGGAAGACAGCTCCTCCAACAAATCAACTTCCACAACCTTGCTCCCATCTGATGCAGACGTAGACTTGAACTCCTCAAACCCTTTGACTTCGCGCACTTCTTCTTCCATCAAATCTTCCATGTTTTCTTCATCTTCATCATACGTATCCACATCATGCTCGATTTCATCTTCACCTTCCCCATCAATATCAATAACTTCCAGACTTATCCAGTGCCCATCGAGTATCTGAGCCCTAGCTCATTCCCAGCAGGAGGGAGGAGAGGAGGAAGGGGTGGGTGAGGCAGCCCCCAGCACAAACAATGCCAAATGAAGCACCAACAACGCTTTGTTCTGGTGCGTTGACACTGAGAGAGGGCATTTGGGCACTCTCTGGGGGTCCTGAGTGGCAATAAGCTGGCAGGAAGGAGGGAAGGAGGAAGGAGTAGGTAAAGGGCAGTCCCAAGCACAATCAACACCAAACAAAGCGCCAACAACACTTTGTTCTGGTGCGTCGACACTGAGAGAGGGCAGTTGGATGCTCTCTGGGGGTCCTGGCCATCAACAAATTGGTAGGAGGGAGGGGAGGAGGAAGGGGTGCATGAGGCAGCCCCCAGCATGAACAACACTGAATGAAGCACCAATGATGCTTCATTCTGGTGCATTGACACTGAGAGAGGGCATTTGGGTGCTCTCTGGGGGTCCTGAGCAGCAATGAGCTGGCAGGAAGGAGGGGAGGAGGAAGGAGTAGGTAAAGGGCAGTTCCAAGCACAATCGACGCCAAATGAAGTGCCAACAACACTTTGTTCTGGTGTGTTGACACTGAGAGAGGGCATTTGGATGCTCTTTGGGGGGTCCTGAGGGAGGAGCAGGGCAATGGGCAGACAACTTAGCAGCGCAAGAATATACCTGGATTTTTCTCTTATAAGCTTACCCTTGCAAGAACATCCCCCATTTCTCTCTCTTCACTTGACCACCACCATCACCTTATGTCTTACATGTCCATAGGCTCTGTTCTATCCAAAGTCTTTCTTGCCGAGGCATGCCCTACGACGATGAATGATTTGCGGCCTTATTCCTTCCAAATCTTGCTTATGGTATGTGGGGTTTCTTGTAATTTGTCTTAGTCCTGTTCTTCTCGCAATGTCATAGGCATTCTCATTGGGAGCATTAGTTCTATCTTTGAATAATCTATTGCCAATGTTTACACAACATTTTATAGCCCGATCATAGGTGCCCTGGCAATACCTCAGGACAATTTTGTTCTCAACAGGTTTGCCATGTATACAGTCTGGTTATGCATTGTTTCAATGGTTATTTCGGCAATTTTGGCCTTTGTCTACATCGTAACATATACCTTTGATGTGAGTTTCACACTCTCATTCCAGAAGCCCTGTTATTGAGTTCCTTACTCAATTAGGTCTCTGAAGTCTCAAAAATTGTCATCTTGTTCATAGCTATGTCTATGACCTTGGCCTTTTGCTCTGGATGCATTGCCATTTTGTCTATCGTCATTTCTTTGCAACCCTATGTTGTGATTCCCTTTATCATCGTCTTCCCGCTAGCAATTGTATTTACTTTTGTTTGCCGTTTATTTTTTTCTGACTGAATGCCTTACAATGTACAATCTCATTTCTTGTATTCCATTACATCGTTTTACTTATTCTTTTTTTGATTTAAATGTAAATTTTAATGAGTGCGTCACATCGTATGATCATCAAAGAACCCAATGAGCAGTGTCGACAAGCATGTCGCGTATCATACAATACGTGACACGCTCATTGATGTGATAGGTGTTTCTAATCTGTGTTTCTACAGAAATACTCAAAGATTATCTAATCTATGTTTCCCGAGGAACATTTAAGGTTTTTCTAATATGTTTTTTGTGAGAGAAACAAAGAATTTTCCCTTGAAAACACTTGAAAGAAATACAACAAGTGTTCACAAAGAAACTCAATAATGTAAACATCATTTTCTTCTTGAGAAAAACACTAGAAACACGATTAATTTTAATTATCTGTATCTCAGGAATAATCGAAAGAAAAATTTTTCCTTTATCTCAAGGGAAATCATTGAGAAACTTTAACTTTTTTTTTTCTGTTTTTCGAAATAGATTTTATGTAATACTTGAGAAAAACAATTTAGAAATTACATAACGTGTTTCTAACAGGTTTTTCTCAAGAAACCCCAAGGATTTCCCGAAGTGAATATTGGCACATAATCATCAATGCATAGGTTACCAGTGTATTTCTTGAACAAAACTGTTCAGTCCTTCTACCAGGTTTATATCATTTCCTATACAATTCTCTGGTTGCTATGTAATTTAATCCCGCAATTGTAGCTTTGAGTGCCGATTGTCAGGATTCTACTAAACAGTTGTGCTTGAGCGCTGGCATGAATGCATTTTGAGCAAACCTGTAAAGAAGGGTAAGTGTTTGTTTTATTAAGTGGCATGATGCAGTAAGAAGTCGAGATATGCTTAGGGGATCTTAACTATATGTTGTCAACGCTTAGGGCACATCCTAGCATTTAAATTTTTCTTTTCTTTCTGTTTTTTGTTGGTTCAAGCTGGTCCTTGCTATCGTCGATTCTTTCCTTCCTTGAAGACTCTGTACTTCTTGTGTTATTATGACTTGGACATAACTGCCAATATTTTGTATAGTTTGTATAGTAAAGGTAACACTAGTCAATTTTTTTTGGAGGGGACAAGACATGACCTTGCCATTCACATAAGTACTCCAAAATAGATCCGAAAATCCTCCAAATCTGGACAATTTGTTACCAAACGCGTCCAGTCACACGTCACACATCACACATCCGTTTTGTGTCAACAACGATGAGTGTGAGGCCAAATTTTTCGCGTCCACCTGGTTGCTTCATTTTTCTGTCTTTAGACATTCACAGCTGTTTCGGAGCCTATGGATGAGGACATCCTCAGCGATATTGTTCCCAGCAATATCGTCTCAAGACAAGTGCATTCTTTGCCCTACTATTGGGACGTATACTTACGGTACGGTGTAGCCTAGCCAGGGTGCAGATGGAGAAAGCGAGTTTGATGACGAGGCGATGGACGAAGACGAGCTGATGAGTGAGAGTGAAGATAAGGGGGTGTGTTGGCTTGTGTCTTTTTTATGGGATGTGGTTATACTGACTTAGTATCTGCCTCAGGACAAGGCCGCGAAGAAGGCGAAAGCAGTGGAAGAAAAGAAAAGGAAGAAGGAAAGCAGGAAAGCGGCAGAAATCAAGCTCGCGGTCAAACGCCAAGTAATGGGCAAGGCAAAGGTTTGCACTAGTCGAATTCGCTTGGCGAGTGGGACTGATGGGAAGTAGGTCGCAGACGCGGTGAAGCGGTACTCATATCTCCTTGGTCAGACGGAGCTCTTTAAGCATTTCGTGGACATCAAGGTATGTTGTTTGTTGTATCACTTAAATGTTGCCTCAAGCGAAATTAGCGCGCTCGAGATCCAGAATACGCCGCAATGATGGACGCTCAGCCCAAACCGAAGGGACGCGGTCGTAAAAAGGCGGTGTACGAAATCCTCTTTATCTCTACGAGCATGTCTAACTAGGCAATTGCAGTGATAACACAGCTCGTCATCGGAAATCAGAAAAGGAGGAAGATGAAGAGCTGCTTAAGGATGGTGAGATTGCAGCCGATGGAAATGACCAGCCATACGTCTTTGAAGAGTCTCCCAGCTGTGCGTTCGTGTCTTCCTTGTGATTGACATAAGTCTAATTCCGCCACAGTCATCAATGGCGAGATGCGCGCATACCAGCTGCAGGGCCTTAATTGGATGGTGTCGCTGCACCACAACGGTTTGAATGGTATCCTCGCTGACGAGATGGTAAACTCTCTCCTGCTTCCTATCTTTACCGTTTCCTTATCCACCGTAGGGTCTCGGCAAAACTCTGCAAACTATCTCCTTCCTCGCCTACCTCAAACACTACCGTGACATCTCTGGGCCTCACCTCGTCGTTGTCCCAAAGTCCACCCTCCAGAACTGGCAACGCGAGTTTGAAAAATGGACTCCCGATTTCAACGTCGTCATTCTCCAAGGGAACCCCCAAGAACGCGCCGAAATTATCGCGGAGCGTCTCATCCCCCAAGACTTTGAAGTGTGCATCACGAGTTACGAGATGTGTCTCATCGAGAAGGGGGCGTTCAGGAAGTTTTCGTTCGAGTATATCGTTATTGACGAGGCGCATCGGATTAAAAATGTCGACTCTATCTTGTCTCAAATTGTCCGAGAATTCATGTCGAGAGGTCGTATGCTTATTACAGGGACGCCGTTGCAGAATAACTTGAAAGAGTTGTTTGCACTGCTCAACTTTATATGCCCGGAGATCTTCGTGGATTACGCCGACCTCGATTCTTTCCTGCATAAGGACGATAGTGGGACAGAGGCAGAGGAGGAAACGAGTAAAAAGGTTGTTGAGGCGTTACACAAGATTCTTCGGCCGTTCCTTCTTCGGCGCGTTAAGTCAGATGTGGAGAAGAACCTTCTTCCCAGTGCGTCTGTCTTCCATCTCTTATCAGGCTGCTAATGAGTGATGCGGTGAAGAGAAGGAAATTAATATTTACGTCGGTCTAACGGAGATGCAAAGGAAGTGGTATCGGTCGGTGTTGGAGAAAGACATTGATGCCGTTAATGGTGCGTCTAGCCCAATTCTTTCTCTTCTTTTAGAGCGATTTTGATACCCAATTCAGGTCTTACTGGTAAAAAGGAAGGCAAGACTCGACTGATGAACATGGTTATGCAGGTTCGACTTGGCCCTTCCTCCCTTTCCCCTTGCTTACTCTGCCTTTCACGCCTCGCAGCTCCGCAAAGTCACCTGCCACCCTTACCTCTTCGACGGAGCTGAGCCGGGCCCTCCCTACACCACTGACGAGCATCTCATTCAGAACTCGGGAAAGATGATCATTCTTGATAAACTCCTGAAAGCGATGAAGGCAAAGGGAAGTCGTGTCTTGATTTTTAGTCAAATGAGTAGGGTCTTGGATATTTTGGAAGATTTTTGTTTGTTCAGGGGGTATAGTGCGTTCTTGCTTGAAGGGAAAACAAACGTCTGGCACTCACTATCTACAGAATATTGTAGGATTGACGGAGGAACGGCGCACGATGATCGTATTTTCGCTATTGACGAATACAATAAGCCTGATAGCGAGAAGTTTATATTCCTACTTACCACACGAGCTGGAGGGCTTGGTATCAACCTTACTACGGCTGATATTGTTGTACTCTACGATAGTGACTGGTGCGTTCTCTCTCTCTTTCTCTGTCATGTGCTCTAGTCTTTTTTGCATCCCTCCGCTCTCTCATTCATCGATACACGAATGCTAATGTACCTGTCCGAATTCAAAGGAACCCTCAAGCAGACCTGCAAGCCATGGACCGCGCACACCGTATTGGACAAACAAAGCAAGTGTACGTGTTCCGGTTTATCACCGAGGGTAGCGTGGAGGAGCGGATGTTAGAGAGGGCAGCACAGAAGTTGAGATTAGATCAGTTGGTCATTCAGCAGGGGAGGACGCAGCAGGCGAAGGGTGAGTTGTTCTTCCTAAGGGAGAAAAAATCCTGATATGAGGGATAAAACGTAGCGGCGGCGAATAAGGAGGAGCTGTTGGAGATGATTACGCATGGCGCGGATAAGATTATTAACTCTTCGGATGAGTGAGCGTCTCTGCCCTTCATGTCCATTGCGGTTCCGGACTGATTGTGGGGTCTCTTCCACAGTATGCTGATTAACGACGATATCGACATGATCATCCAACGTGGCGAGGAACGAACGTCTGAGTTGAACGCCAAATACGAGGGACTGAATTTTGAGGACCTGAGTAACTTCAAGAGTGAGGCGAGCGTGCAGCAATGGGAGGGTGAGGATTTCAGGCCTGGGGTACGTACTATGTCTATTGCCCTTGTGGCATAGTATGCAAAAAGTGCTAACTATCATTTTTGGTATAGAAAAAAGCGCTCAACTTCAATTTGCTCTCACTGTCGAAAAGAGAACGGAAGAGTAATTATTCAGTAGATAATTATTTCAAGGATACCTTGCGCGCTGGCCCGTCGAAGCCTGAGAAGGCTCCCAAAGTTCCGAGAGCGCCGAAACAGATTTCTATGTGAGTTCTGTCTCTTTGCTTTTTCGCCAAGTAGACGCGTTGTTAATGTGAGTTCTATAGACAAGACTTTCAGTTTTTCCCGCCCGAGTTGGCGGTGTTGCAAGAGAGGGAGTTAGCAGTGCATAAAGTGACTTAGCAAAAGTTATCTATCGGGAAGAGGAATGTTGACAAGTCTCATTCTAGCGACTCAACGGGATCGCAGCGACGCTCAGAGAGCCAGCGGGCCCGGAGGATACCCTTGAGAAGCTCGAGGCGGAACGGCAGGCTGCACAAGACTTTATTGACACCGGTCAGTGATTATGCCAGAGAAATGGTCTTTTGCTGACTTGTGGTTTTGCTAGCCGAGCCGTTAACAGAGGAGGAGATGGCGGAGAAGGAGGCATATATTGAGGAGGGTTTCCCGGACTGGAGTCGACGCGACTTCCAGCAGTTTGTTAAGGCGCTTGAGGCACATGGATGGTATGTATACTGACCGCGTTGAGAGATATAACTATCATTTAATTGTCTTGGGTTCCAGGAACGCAGGTTTTGATACATATGCTGCGGAAATTCAGGAGAAAACAGCAGAGGATGTGGCAAAGTATTATACTACGTTTGAACAGAAATGGCATACTCTTGCTGGTGAGTTTTTTCCATCGTGTGTGAGTTTGCAAAATGTGGCTGATACGCCGACAGAGGCTCCTCGGATAGAAACCCGCATTACTGAAGGCGAGGCTAAACGGACAAAACGGGATAACCTTGAAACACTCCTCGAGCGCAAGATCTCGTCCGTCCGATTCCCGATGCAGGAGCTCGAGCTTAACTATCCAACTACGAAAGGAAAAGTCTACAGCGAAGAAGAGGACAGGTACCTCCTCTGTCGTCTATACCATTATGGGATGCAGGCCGACGATGTATATGAGAGAATCAAAAAGGATATTACGGAGTTCCCTGTGTTCAGGTTTGATTGGTTCTTTAAGAGTCGGTCGCCCCAGGAGTTACAGAGAAGATGTAATACGTTGTTAAGTATGATTGAGAAGGAGGCGGAGGCGAAACAGGCGGAAGAGGCGAAGGCGCGGGGGGCCTCAAAAGGGAAGGTATGTCTGTCTCCTTGGAGCATAGAGTTGATGTGACGATGTTTGCGTAGAAACGCGGGATTGAAGACGTGCAGAAGGCAGATAAGAAGGAGTCACGTCCGTCGACGCCGTCTACTGGTTCTGCGGCAAAGAGGACGACGAAAAAGAAGAAGACGTGAATTTACTGGTAGCCACGTCGCTTTTTGTACTACAACATAATTATCTTTTTCCCTTGTGCATGTGTATACGTTCTGTAGAGATAGCTGGAATTCTCATTTTGCTTGATGTTAATCTGCCCTGCTTCTTACTGGTGCGGTTGAGTAGCATGCATAATGTGTGATTGTGACGAAGCAGCAACCTTTGCGAATTTTCATATCCACTTCCATCATTTGAGGTGACACACAAGTATAAATAAATGTATTGGAGGTCCTAAATCATATATATACGGTTAAATACAGACCTCTACAGGAATAATAAGATATAAAATAAGATACAAAAACTGCTCAGCACATGCGCAAGACAGAAGTTTCAATCACTCTATATCCTCCCCAAGCATCTTCGCAAGAGCATCATTTCCTTGATCAACCGGAGCCTGATACACAGCAAACGCGGTCCTCTTCCCATCAGCCATCTCAGGTACCGCTCCGGCGTCTGCCTCCCTACCGGCAGTCTTGCCGGAAGACGTCCAGCCCTCCCCTCTGTTAGCGAACACCTGAGGACTCCGATCTAGCAAAATTTCCAAGTCCTCATCGGGGAGAACTCCAGCCTTGCCTTCTGCGGTGTTCGGTATCACATCAATCTTCTCGCCTTCTAGCCGAAGAAGCTCTGCTGCCATCTCTGCCATGGTCTCTGGTTTGCTCTTGCCAGCTGCTGCCGCGGGTTTCTTAAACTTGCCTAGAGATACACGGTAAGGGTTGAGGAGGGAGGATGATCTACCGGCGAACGCACCTTTTGCAATGACGAGCGCCTCAAGCTGGCGCTTCTCCGTTGCCCGCTGCATAATCTTTGTCTCAATTGTATGCGCACTCACGAGTCTAAATATCAAGACTGGCTTCGTCTGGCCGATGCGATGTGCCCGGTCCTGTGCCTGCGCATCCATTTGAGGATTCTGCGTAGACCAAACACCATCAGTTACTTGTATATCGAATCCTGCAGCCTACAAACCCAATCCTGGTCGTAGAAAATCACAGTATCAGCAGCGGTGAGGTTGATACCCAGCCCTCCTGCTCGTGTACTGAGAAGGAAGAGATGCGGCGCGGTCGGGGCGTCTCCGCCAGACTGAAACTTGTCCATCTGTTCGCGACGCTTCAGAGGCGACGATGATCCATCGATACGGCAGATATTCCATCCCATGCATTCCGTTGCCCAATCCTGTGATGAAAGAGAGAAATAAATCACTGCAGCGATGCTTGAATGATCTGTGGAATTACCTCGATGATATCGAGCATCGTCGTAAACTGACTGAACAAGAGGACCTTATGCTTTCTCCTAAAAAGCTCGCGCAAAAGGCGATCCAGTACCATCATCTTCCCGCTCGCATTGACAAGGTCGTCATTCAATACAGGCTGCTGAGTATTTTGATCCAATGGCCAATCAAACAAGAACGGATGAGAGCAAACTTTCCGCAGTTGCATGACCGCGTTCTGGAGCTTCATGTTATTTACTTTCTTCACTAAACCAAAAGTCATGATATCAAAACATTGTAAAGTGAAAAGAAGACAGCTCGTACCAATTGTCTTATATTGATGCTCCCTGCTCAATCTCTCAAGTTCGTCCTGATCCGGCCTCCTCTCTTTCACCCTGATTCCCCGTTCATCTACCTCCCCACTCTCGACCATATCAAAATACTCGTCATCATCCCCGTCCACATCGTATCTCTTCTTCACCAACTTGCCTCCATCTCTACGCAAGCGCCGAAGTCCAGAGTCGACAGGCTGTTCTTCTGTCTGCGCATGATTCTTGCCCAATAGGTACGACCTTAGAGTACCCGCAAGGACTCGATCGTATGCCTCGCGCTGCTGAACACTAAGAGGTGCGTAGAGGACGTATTCTTTCTTTGGCGGAAGATTGACTTCAACGTCGACTTTAAGGCGGCGTAGAAGGAATGGCTTGAGGAGGGCATGAAGAGCCGAGATAATTTGAGAGGATCGCTCAGAACCGAGGCTTTGTTGCATGGACGGTATATTAAACCTAGACAAGGATCTTAATATCACCAGAACATAGCACTTCAAGACGTACCATTCTTGGAAAGAATCCACATCATTGAAAATATCCGGTAATATAAAGTTAAGCAACGACCAGAGTTCCGCGAGGTTATTCTGACACGGGATTTGATATCAGTATAACGCAAATAAGGAAAACAAGCAAACGTACATGAAGTGGTGTGCCGGTCAAAATCATCCGTCCGGCGGATTTATA
>QLON01002603.1:0-16163 GCA_003313675.1 Termitomyces heimii | reverse complement strand
ACCATTGCATATATTATAAATAAGCTACAACTCATACCAAAGGCATGGGCTTTAGCTATGCTTAGATCTAGCTCAACCTTGCTTCACTCAGTTAGAGCCTTATATTTACTATTTAATGCTTAAATCCAGCCTCAACCTCACTTTACTCAGTTAAGGCCTTGTTTTTCAATATTCAATGCTTAGATCTAGCCTCAATCCTGCTTTGCTTAGTTAAGGCCTTGTTTTTTAATATGCAATGCTTAATTAAATTCAGCCTCAACTTTGCTTCACTTGATTAAGGCCTTAGGCAGTCACATCAAGTAACTATTGCAGAATATATTACATAGTATATTATACAGTATATTATATATCATATGATATATTACTTAATGTTATATATCACACACTTTTAACATAATATGTTACACATTGAGTTATATATTACAAAATGTCATGTTATATGTCACACATCAGTCACATGTCACACATCACTGTCACATCATGTGGTCACATGCTATGTCACACCTAGAGCAAAATTCAAAGCCAGCCATCTTAGTTATTATTTCCTTTAAAGGAAGATTCTTAGTTAGTGTTAACTTAGCTTAGTAATTTTTAGTCAGCACATCAAATTTCCAGGAGTCATTGCATATATTATAGATTGCTAAGATAAGCTAATGAAACTGAGCAAACTGCACTAATCTCAGAAGTTCATTTTTTGCATTTTACAAAAGCCTATTTCCACCTCTTAAGCAATTAATATTTTAATACAAATACTTTTTTCTAAATATGCTCACTAGATATCAAATTAATTCTTTGTCTGTTGGCATGACTGCTTTCTATTTTTCTGATATTGAAGAGTTATGGACTGTGCAGAAGATATAATAGAAATCAAATGCATCTGCCTAGTACATAGTATGTAAGAAATAGGAGTTAGAGGATACCTTTCTCAATTGCTAAACAAGTTATAGAAAGGCATATTAAATAATAAAACTCAAGGAGTTGAAAATCTAAGGTCAGAAACAGATGGAGAATTGCATAAGTAGGTTTTAAATATCTTGATGAGGTGAGAAGAATGAGTAGTGTATATACTAAGGGGCTTTAAAATAACTATAAGTTTGGCAGAGTTGGCTAACATTTAGCTTATGAATAAATAACTGTTTTACATTATCATTTAACTCATACTATGAAATAGCACTCAAGGAGTAGGCCATTTCATTATGACAACTTGGAATATAAGTATTGCAAGCCATCTAGATATTTTGTTAAGCAGTGTGACTATGATTAACAACTTTCACAAATCATGTGCTACAGACTCTAAATCAGAGTTTGTCATTTGCAGCTTAACACTGATTGGCTTGGAATAATTACCTTGAATTAAAACAGATTTTAAATAAGCCAAGTGATGGTAAAATATTAGAAAACTTCAAAAATAAAAGCAAAACAAGGAATCTTGTAAAAGGTTTAGTACATTTGTCCCAGGAGCCACTGAGTCAGAGTTGAAAAGGTGTTTTTCATCACTCAATGAAAGTGATTACTGCTATGGAGATAAATCAAGCTCTAAAAGAAAAAAGTAAGATAAAGACATAGGAACTATTTTTGGACTGCGAATTTATAAGCTGGCTACATGGTACATGAGACCATAATACTATCATGTGTATTGTAATGTAAAATTGGTTTGCTATATGAAAAATTGTAGTAATGCATAATATTTTACATTGCTGGCAGCTAATATTGTTTTCTTGGGAAATAGAAAAAAAGAAATATATCATGCCATTTTTTATGCATATATTGTTAAAGAAAGAAGGCATTTTTCCATTATTTCATGCCTTTTCCTCTTAAAAATAGGTGTACAAGAAATAGCATAATATATTTCTTTTTTTCTATTTTCTAAAGAAAAAATATTGGCTGCTAGCAATATTAGTTACTCTAATTTGTTTAGCCCTTTATTTAGTTTATTCCACATAATTAGTTATATTTTATATACAGGCATATTGGAGTATATAAGGCCCATAATGTACTATAGTAATATGTTATAGTAGTTTTAGTTATGCAATACCAAGACTTGCAACTATTTTATTACAAGGACTTTAGATCTTTTGCTATATGACATTACTATGCCTGCATACAAAAATCATGATAATCCACTTATTCTTTGACTTCTGAAAAAAAAAATATAATGTGGAATACATATATACAAAAAAGTATTCTTGCTTATTATAAGGGGACACTTGACATCTGTGGATCCTTTTACAGAGCCAACAGTGTGAGTGATGAGCAAGAGTTGAGCAAGTGTAAAGGCAGGCAAGAGTCAGGCAAGGGACAAGTAAGGCTAATAGAGGATTAGATGTTACTAAGGAAGCTTATGGTCGATTCAATGGATAGGCTAGAAAAATACTGTTATTCAGCCTGAGGATATTCTATCCATAGGCTGCCTATATATACTATATCAGTGGCTGTGTTATTACTAATACTGTTTATTAATCAGGCCCTGGTATGTAATGGAGTATAACTAACAATAATCGATGCTGAGTAAGGTCCATGTATATAACTCATCAAGGCTGACTACTAAGAGATGGAAGGGAAAAGGGTGGGCTGAGCAGCTGGTCAAATTTGCTAGGAGCAAGCATATCATTGGACTAAGCTCAGAATAGGGTTGGACACAGTCTAGAAACTGGTCTCCTAACACTTATCTAGTTGATGTAAATTAAAAAGTATAAAATTAGACTAAGTTTTATAACTACTAGAGTTTGGTGGCTGCCTAGATATACTACATTAGTTGCTGTATTATTACTAATACTGTTTACTAATTGAGCTCTAGTATGTAATGGAGTATAACTAATAATAATTGATGCTGAGTAAGGTCTATGCATATAACTCATCAAGGCTGACTACTTAGAGATGGAAGAAAAAAGAATGGGCTGAGTGGCTAGCTAGATCTGCTAAAAATAGGTGTATTATTAGACTAAGCTTGAATTAGCTTTCTTTTACATTTATATCTTTGAATCTATTTCATTTTCTTGCTCTCAACTCCTTTTCATCTCTGCTTCATCTCATCTTACTTTCTGCCTTGATTTTTAACTTCTCAAGTCTCTTATCTACTCCATCTTTATCTTCTCTAAACTTGACTCAGCTTTGACTTCCCAAATCTTTTTTGGTTTTCTTCTTTTTTCTTTGTTTTTACTCTTCTACTATTACTTCATCTTTCTACACCACTTTCCATCCTGTTTTTTCTGTTTTTTCTCTCTTTTTTTTCTTCAGTCTAGTTTTGCCTCCATATCTCTTTCTACCTATGTCTACTCCATCTCAACTCTATTTTTTATCTACTTGTTTCTGATCTTATTTATACTAGTTCCTCACCTCTATCCCCAGTTCTTTGTATCTCCATTTCTTTTCTGTAACTCATACTTTCCTCTCTTTCCTTTAAAACTCCATTAGCACTAATTTCTGGCATTAAATCCTTGCTTCCATGTGAGTCTTTCTTTTCAGCAAGATTTAACTAATAAGTTTCTGCTCAACAGAATGAGCTTCTGAGTTAGTAAGACTTAATACAACTGATTGCAGATCCAATCTATAGATGGATTGTGCTGTTGTAACCAATTCAAAATTAAGATTATTGGATAAAGCATTGAGATGATGCCTAGATGAATAACTTCTTAATATTTGTGAACTTTTAATTTGATGATGATATTATATGTGAGCAAACTAGAAGTCATGGGGCAATTATCAATAGTATAGATAGAAATAAGAGAACTTTTGAAAGCTTATGGAAGGAAGTGTTGAGAAGAAAATGTATCAGATATGTAGGAGGTAGTTATACCACTGTTAATAAGTGCATAGGTTGAGATTTGTTTTTCTTTTTGAAAATAACAATGTAACTAGAATAAAGAAATGTTGTCTATTATAAAGAGCTAATCAAACAGTAAATAGAAGAAAGCATGAAGCAAGAGTCAACTAAGCTGTCTATTTGCCATTGGTATTGTTGATAAATTTTGGCTTTTTATACAGCAATGGAAAAGAGACTCAGTTCCATTTGTTGTTGCCAAAGACCTTAGAACTAATTGGTCTTTGGCTTGGCTTTTCCCAAATCTCCATATTTAGCCTTGCATTTGCAATATTCTTCAGCTTTATAACTTTTCTTTTTATAGTATAAATAAAGATTGTTTTTGAAACAATGTTTGCATTTGGCAGCTATAAAAGAACTACATGCTTTGGAAGTTCTCGGAGTAGAAATTATATCTACTTCTATAGATATGATATCAGAAGTGGAGCTAGTATTGATAGGGAGTATAATAGCATAGGCAGAGGATGGAGTAGAATATTGACTAAAATGATTGTTGCTGGAATTCTTCTTTTTGCCAGTTTTAATTTGTTTTTTGATTTTGCATTGATGAAAATTCATATTAATTGAACTGACTGTCAGGAGACTAGTTTTCAGATTATGTCCAACCCTGATGAAAGAGAGAGAAAATGAGAGGAGAAAATGGAGATGGAAGGGACTAGAGAGACTAATAAACTATAGCAAATTATGAAAACCTTCTCTAAGTATCTACAAGCTGTCTTAGGCCTTAGAAGTGATTATGTGTCAAAAAAAATTAAGCATCAGCAAGATTGAGTAGTAGAACAACCATGTGGAACAGCATTTGCAAGGTGTCAGAAGTGATCTAACTCTATTATAGAAAAGATGATTATTATTTAGTCATATAAGAAAGTAGTGGCTTACACAAGGAAGCTTAGTAATTTCAGTGGTTAGATCAGTGATGTTAGATATTGATAGAAAGAAAAGCAGGAATTATTGTGGCTTTCTAATATTAACTTATTTGCTAATGCTGAAAAATATAAGTTTGGAGAATCCCAAGTTGAGTATTTAGGCTACATAATTTTAGCTAATGATGTCCAGATGAACTTTAAGAAATTAAATACCATTGCAAAATGGCACCCACCTTTCTCAATTAAATAAGTTCAATAATTTCCTGGGTTTTGCAACTTTTACTATGACTTTATACCTCAATACTCCAAAATCTGTTTTCTATTACATGCCTTAACTATGAAATAAGCAAAGATCAAATTTTTAGAACTGAATTTCACTGTGCATAAAGTATTTGAAAAGCTCAAAGTTACCTTTACAATAGCTCCTATTCTTCAACACTTTAATCCAGAGCTTTCTTTTACTGTCATTACAAATACATTAGATTTTGCACTGTTAGCCATCAACTTACAGCCTGACTCAAACTCTTTATCATATTCCATTGCATACTATTTTTGCAAACTAGCTCCAGTGAAAATTAATTATAAAATCCATGATAAAAAACTATTATGCATAGTAGAAGCTTTTTATAAATAGTGTCATAGCTTATAGAATTGCTACATATCATTACAGCAATCACAGACTATTTGAACCTCAAATACTTTATGACATCAAGGCTACTTAACTGATATTAAGTACCAAAAACCTAGTGGATGCAGCATCTAGAAAATTAGATTACAAACTTCAAGAGAGAAATGAAACTACTGTTAATTAGCATCAAGCCTTACTTAATTTAATCTTTATCACACTGTGTAAATTTTCTCTTCAAAAGCTCACTCCATCAGACCACCTCCTTCCATCAATTTCTTTTTCACATTTACTTTTAATAACTCAGAACTACTCAAAGAATTCAAGGCTGCTTATTGTATTAATACTGAGTAGTGTACTCTTTTACAATATAATAAGAGAACTATAACTCAGCAAGGTGACTTAATCTTTTATAATGAATACTTTTTTGTTCCTTTACTCTTTTAAACAAAAGTTCTTCATTTTTGCCACAACTCTATTATTTCAGGCTATCTAGGATATGCAAGAACTTACAATAATCTTTGTTGAGACTTCTTATAGCCAAGAATGCAGACTTATTCTTGCACTTATATCAAATTCTGTAATATTTGCACATATACCAAAAATACAACCCACAAATCCTATGGACTTCTCCAACCACTTGACATTTCCAATTGCCATTAGCATTTGATTTCTATAGACTTCATCATAAAACTCCCTCCTTTATATGGTTATAATGCAATTTGGGTAGTATGTAATTGTATGACCAGAGCAACTCACTTTATCCCAATCTGTAAATTTATAGATGCACTAAAATTGGCCTAAATCTACTTCAATCAAGTATTCTAATATCTTGAATTTCCTCAATTTATAGTCTCTGACTAAGGGTTAATTTTTATCTCTTTTCTGATTAACCTTATACACAAAGATGTGCTCATCTATGGCATATCATCCTCAAATCAATGAGCTTACAGAATATATAAATCAAACTCTTGAAACTTACTTATGCAGCTATACTTTTTATCAACAGAATAATTGGATTAATTATCTTGCTTTAGCTGACTTTTCCTTCAATAACTATATAAATCTCTTGACTCAACAAACTCCATTCTACACCAACCCAGATACCATCCTAATTTTGAGATCAAATTAACTAACTCAGCCATAACAAACTTTGCCAATTAACCTCAAGAAATTCATGAAGAACTTTGTCTCAAATTGGAATAAGCCAATAAATACATGGCAAAATATTATAATTGACATTACATATCTGCTTCTGAATTCAAATCTGGCAATTATGTATAGTTGCTCTGTTATAACATTAAAACCACCTGTCTTTCTAACAAACTAGATTATTAATACCTTGAACTATTTAAAATCCTGGCCTGTTATGAATAGTCATCTTATTTTCTTGAATTTCCTCCACTCTATTCTCAGCTTCATCCAGTCTTTCATGTTTCTCTCCTCAAACTCTGAATACCTACATCAATCATTTTTGATTATACTTTTACTTTCACTCCTTCAGCTGATGTGATTTCAAATCAACCTTGTGATATTGCCTCTATTATTGACATACAAAAGATCAGCTGATGATACAATTATTTTGTTTTTCATAGAAAGGCTGCCCCAATTCTAAGAACTCTTGGATTCTCCTAACCAACTCAGACCTCTTTGAAGTATTTGAATAATCTCAGAAGACTTTATCTCCTATATATCTATTTTGATCAAATATCTAGAACTACACTTCTAAACCTTATTATATACTCAGAAATAATAATCATTATATACTCAGAAATAATAATCAATCACCCTACCCAAAGTCCATCTCCTTTTCCTCTGCCATTTCACCAAGATTTTGAACTCCCCAAACAAACAACTACATGCTCAAAATGAGTTGCATAACTACTTCATTCAAAAGATTATATTGACTCAATTCTGAAGAGGAAATAATGTCAAGAAATTTACCAAGTACATTTTGATTCCTGATTGGACTCAATTTTATTAACTTCTTCTTTATTTAATATTCTCTCCTATTTCATCATACATAATTTTTACAAATTTATACATGATTCAGTTTTCCTTATTCTTTCCTTATTTTCATTACTTCTTATTCTTTCCTCTTTACTTAACTACTTATAAACTCTATAATCATTAGAAAACCTCAAGCAATCAACATAGTTGTTTGTGTCTTGTCCAGTCACTCTAAAGTCTTTTCTCAAAAATTCAGAACTCAACCTGCTTAGATTATCTCAAACTGTCTAGTTATTTACTCTGCTCTGACTTATTAAATGCAATATCAAGACTAGTATATGAACTACTGAGGCCCTCCCTATATACCTACAGAGTGTCTCAGGCAGTTAAAATAATTGTACACCAGAAATAATTGAGTGTTAGCAAGATTGAGCAGTGAGGTAAATGTGCAGGAGTTAGGTTTTGCAGGACAATTATGCAGAGGTGTCAAAAGTAATCTGCTTATAGTGGAGGCATGAGAAACTGAGGTTGCCCTGAGATATCAAGATTGTAGTCTATCTAAAGGTGCTGAGTGATTTTAGCAATTGTATTAATGATATCAAAGATTGGAAAAGGAAAAAATGGGAGTTGAAATGGTCTTACTCTGGAAAGTGTGAGTGGGTTATAACACCTACTCTATATTTTACAAATATCTCATTCTACACTTACTTGCACACTTAGTAGTTCCTTATTTTAGCTTGAACTTTCAGCCTCCTCTTTCATAAGAGATAACTAATGCTCAAGAACTCTTCATGGTTCAAAAAATAAAATTTATTTCTCATAATACATGGTTTTCTTGAATTGTTATGAACTATTTCTAACCTACAAGATAGATGCCCACTAACCCTTACTTTCTCTCCAATCCAATCTCTGCCATTCCTGAAATCACTTAACAACCTAAACACAGTCTCTTCTTAGCACAATTATTATACCTCTAGGATGACTTTGATTTACTATGCAATAAACTTCCATAATCAAATAATTACTTTCTACATCCAGCACATGTTATACCAAGCAACTACTCTGCAGTTTTCTATTATGATTCATTCACAACCTTCAAGGATAGGCTCTCAACCACTTCCACTTTTCTTTAATCTAATATCTGCTATCACTAATGTCACTGAGCAGCTTAAATGTAGCTTTTTCTTGGTATAATTAATGCATTTTTAGGCAAAACCTTCCATCTAGACAATCACTTCTGACATTATTGTATACACTGCACTAAGTAATTACTTTGCAGCTTCTGCCATCACAATTATTTTTGCTGCCCATTTGTTTTCACCACTTCACTTAAAACACTTGCTAAATATATAGGGAGGACCTCTCTGTAGTTAGTCAGTAATCTTGATATTTGGTAATACTTGCTTTTTTTTTCATTTTTTTCTCTTGTTTTGACTCCATTTTCTCTGATTCAATTTCTTTTTGATTTCATTTTGACTTGCTCAAATCTATTATGCTCATATTTTTGACTTTTCTTTCACTTCATTTCAAGTCTCTTCAACTTTGTCTTAATTTTTTACAATTCAGCTCCTCTTTATCTTCATTTTTGATTTTTTTCACATCTCAACTACCTCCTAACTTTTCTCCTTTTCTATGCTTTACTACTTTTTCTCATTACTCATATCTCATCTTCTTTGTTGATGATGCCCAAAAGTTGCCAAGTGCTGGCAATGGTAATGTTGACTTAGTGATAAGAGAGTGGGTAGCATTCACCTTGCATGCAAGTCACGTGCCTGCGAGCGTGAATAGCTTCCGCTGGTGTCCGTAAACCTTGTGCCATATCCTCATTTCCCGCAATACGTACTCTCTCTCGTTTAATGGATAGTTCAACCATTGGTGATCTGGCTGATTTTCACCTGGATATTCTTGGTCAATTACCAAGTCTCAGAATATATACCCAGTTATGTTGGTGTTTCTCGGTTTCTGATGACCCTTCGCGATTCGCGATTGTTGATACACTGACAAATGGCCTCAAAAGATTGTCAGCCAGTTTTCCGTGGATAGCTGGCCAAGTCGCCGACGAAAATCTAGGCCAGTGGCATACAGGCACCTTGAAAATCAAGCCTTTCGAAAACATGCCTTGTTTAATTGTCAAAGATCTCATAAATGACTCTCTGGTTCCAACAATGGATGTCATCAGGCGAGCTAATTTCCCTATGGAAATGCTAGATGAAAACCTCTTCGCACCTCGCAAGACAATCCCAAGTCCCGATGAATCTACATCAGAACCAGTCTTTGCCGCGCAAATCAACTTCATTTCTGGCGGCGTATTACTTACTTTCGTGGGCCACCATAGTGCAATGGACATGACCGGTCAAGGAGAGCTAATTAGACTTTTGTCAAAAGCCTGTCACAATGAATCATTTACCAGTGAAGAACTTTCGATCGGAAACCTTCTGCGTCAAAATCTCATCCGCCCTCTTGACAATTTTAATACAGAGGACCTCCATCAGTTCGTGAGATCAAATCATCACAATCCTAATGCAGTATCACTTCTACTTCCCGAATCCACCTGGGCATATTTTACTTTCACCTCCTTCTCACTACTCTCTCTCAAATCACGCGCCATTGAGACCATCAGCCACCTCTCAGAGTATATCTCCACAGACGACGCCCTCAGTGCCTTTGTTTGGCAATCTGTCATTCGCGCCCGCCTCCCACGTTTGTCATCTAATGATGAAACTACACTTGCTCGAGCTGTCGATGTCCGTCGTCATTTGAATATCCCACTTGCCTATCCGGGCCTGATGCAAAATATGACGCTTCACACTTATACGCTTCAGGAACTCGTGAAAGAATCGCTAGGAGTTGTCGCTTCACAACTCCGTTTGGCTGTAGACGGCAAAACATCAGATCTCGAGTACCGTACTCGTGCCCTCGCCACGTTCCTAAACAACATACCAGACAAGAGCATTGTATCTTTAACCGCGTCGATTGATCCGTCAAAAGACGTCATGATTAGCTCGTGGTCCAAGGTCCAGGCTTATGAACTTGATTTCAACTTCAGATTGGGTAAACCTGAGGCGGTGCGAAGACCCCGTTTCGTTCCTTTTGAGGGTTTGGTATATTTCATGCCGAGAACCCAGGATGGTGAAATCGTGGTCGCGATATGTTTGAGTAATGAGGATATGACACGCTTGAGGGCTGATAGTGAGTTTGGGATGTACGGGCATTACATCGGGTGACACATTGGACCGAAATAGCCAGTTATATATAATCTATGGAAGATGAAAGCAAAAACATATGGTGATTTACGATATTTTGACCTTACTCAAGGTTTTTGTGCTCCAAGACTTTATTCTTCTTTGCCAATAAATTTCACAGAACATTTGAAGTCTCTTACCAATAAGCTAACCGATGATACTTGGATACATCATGCATCATGCATGATGATCCATCTGAGAGATCAACACAAAAACAAACAATTGGCACCGCCTTGCGACCGTCAAGTTTCCTCCTGTCATCTTCTCTCAACTGCAGTATGTCAGATTCTGCCTCTGGTTCTGTGGACAAGTCTGTTCAAGTGAAGCTAGTATTACTAGGTAAGTGAATATCCTCGACTTCTGACCTGGTTACCTCTATATATCCTTTTGATTCTCCCTGTCGCTTACACTACTCATTTTCAAGGCGAAGCAGCTGTCGGCAAATCTTCAATCGTCCTTAGATTTGTGGGTTTATGTATTTTTATATGGCTCTTTTCCTGATACTTCTCATATATTAGGTTTCAAATGAGTTTCAAGCAAACAAGGAACCCACTATCGGTGCAGCCTTTCTTACGCAGAAATGTCGACTAGAGGACCGGGTCTTACGCTACGAGATATGGGACACGGCCGGACAGGAAAGGTTTCATTCTCTTGCGGTATGTTCATCTGAGTCCCCGTTTATACCCATTTGATTTCCCTTACCATAATTAATACTAGCCTATGTACTATCGCAATGCTCAAGCTGCAGTCGTCGTATACGATATCACCAAGTCTTCCAGTCTAGAAAAGGCAAAATCATGGGTAAAAGAACTTCAACGACAGGCAAATCCTAATATCGTCATTGCACTTGCCGGCAACAAACTCGATCTTGTCCAGTCTTCAGCATCAACATCCGGCCCATCCTCATCTGAATCCGAAGATGAGGCGGATGATGCGACGGCCACCCCGGGTGAAACACCAGGCTCATCAACCGAGCCTGAGAACCTACGTCAGGTTCTGAGAGAAGAAGCTCAGGCGTATGCGACAGAGGCAGGATTGCTGTTCTTTGAGACAAGCGCCAAGACAGGAGAAGGTGTTGTGGATATTTTTACAGAAATTGGTAATTGTTTCAGTGGTTAGAAATGGAGCAGTCGCTGAAACTCGTTTTATCATCTAGCAAAAAAAATTCCCATTGAACACATCTTGGCTGCTACGCGAGGCACCGGTCGGCTAGGTACAACAGGCCGTGGCGACGGTGTGCGACAAGAAGGAGTTAACCTTCAGGAGAATCAGGCAAAGACGAGGGATGCCTGCAACTGTTAAGACAATGGTCACCATTGCTCATATTTGTATATTGAATTATGATCTTTAACGACACTCTTCCCTTGGTTTCATGTCTCTCGTTTGATAGGTTGCATAATCAACTTCAACACCTATCTCGCGGAATTAGGATACTTTTAACTTATAACCACTTTCAATCCATATAAGGAGGGGGACGTGTAACATTTTCTTGTTCGTTGGGGTTTCTGACTGGTACAAGATAGGGTGGTGGAGCATATCCATGAATTTGAGTAGGCTCTCTATCAGGTAGTGACACAGGCGCACGACGCTCATCTGAGGTGAATGTAGGAAGCTGACTAGACACTGCATGTGGTGGCGGTGTCTGTCCAGGTATGTCGGGAGATCGAAAGTCAGAATCTATGGTCGGAGGGGGGTCTGAAGGGTCATCCATAGCTGGTGGAGGTGGCGGTCTTTCCCCAGTAACGGACTCTTCATGCCGACCCAGAGCCAGGCCCAAGGCTTCTATCGCCATCTGTGGCTCCTGACCCATGTCAACAAGGCCTGTAAGATCTGTGTCTCGTGTTGCCATCTCTAATGTCGGAGGTGGGGTCATTGAACGTTGCATCGGTTCTGCGTGCCCGTCGAACTGATCAGAGGGTGAAAATCCAAACTCAAATCCTTCACCGATAATTTCAAGTGACGGCTGTGGACGATCCATAACTTGGTCGGCGGGAATAATGATCTCTTCCTCAGCTTCAAGAAACGTTGGGAGTCTCGAGGAACTGGATTTTCCGGTGTCATCTAAGCTAAACGGTGGAGGCGCATCTCGTTCCTCAAAGGGAGGCGGCTCATTGTTTGGCAAAATACTTGGTCCAGCCTCTCCTTCTGAGTAATGAGGGATAGAGTGATCTACGTCGTCATGTCTGACGGTCTTGAGTGGTGGTCGATCATGTTTTTTTGAATAAGCGGCATCAAATGCAGGTGACACTTGGGGAAGAGGGGCAGGCGGGGCAAGAATCGTAACCGGAATGGAAAGCGTCGAAATGCGTTCTCTTCGGCTTGTGATATCAACGAAAGAAATATGAACAAAAAGACAGAAAGTGATGGAATGGAAAATTGTGAGTTGCGTTATGGAAGGGCATTCTTCATCGCTATCATACTGCCCACAATAATCTGCACTTGATAGGTTATTGGGAGAACTCGAGGGTGAACTAGTGGACAAGGGATGGTTCAACAAAAATCGCAATTTTACAGGACGTGAAGAGTGAAATCTGCACGAAGCTCCTGACCGTGCGATGGTCATTCTATGAAAAGTGGCTGGCGCAAGGGACAGAGGAGCTTTAGATGGCATCGTCTGAGAAAGCCTGTCCCCTGGTGTCATCGAAGGCCCATCAGTTTGCGATTCAAAGCTTCCTTGTAATCCAGACTGGGTCAACTCGTCCACTGTTTCGTCTGTATCACCTTTTTCAACTTTCACTATTCTAGTAAGTTCCACTCGGACATTTCTCAATCTTAACGCTTGGTCTACCACCAACTCTTTCACAGGAGGAGGGATCGTGACATACACCGGAATGGTTTCTCCAGCCACAAAAGTTATCCGCGGAACTTGAACCTCGACACGAGTTGGTTCCTCCGTAATATATGTCTCAGGATGAACAGGTACAACATGTGAATGTGAGATATAGCGTCGTGTGTGCACAGTGAGTGTCTTGGAGGAGTAAGGTGGTAGATGTGGGTCCGAAGGATGGAGTGTGGCTGATAAGAAATATGATAACGAAGAATTCGATGTTCGAATAGACTGAGGCGCGTCTGCTTGAAGAGGAATCGCGAAAGGAAAAGATGTCGGAAACGAAGTAGCTGTACCAAGAACCCGAGCATATAAGACGTTTTCCGATGTGGCAAGTTCTATTTCGCGTTCCTCAGCTCGCTCAACTGTCCGAAGAGAGATGGTCCTGCCAGTAGTCATAAGCAGCTTACTCAACATTGGTCCATGGAGATACAGTCAACTCACACTTTGGCCCACCTATCTGGCTCAGTGGTCTTGATCTGAAGTTCTCCTTCAATTGCCGCACGTTCACCTTCAGCACCTAAGAAGCCTTTCTGAAAATTCATGGAATCTCCAGAAGGAACGATTAAAATTTGAGGACAGCCGGCGACGATTGGATCTGCCTGGTCAGCAGAACCTCCGTCTGGATCCATTTGAGAGTAGGTTGGGGGGGGAAACGATTCGATCATGCTGGTTGGAAAGGTATTTGGCCGGATGTGCTCATCACTGTGATTGCACAAATATCCAGGCAGGGTTACTGAGTTTCACGTGACTTTGATAACCGTTACTACCGTAGTAGTGTTGCTGGCAATACTGATGTCGCCATTTCGCCTCGCCAGGTTTTGCCAGCGCCGGGGGCGAACAAAATCTCTCAAAAAATGCTGGCGAAATTTGGCAAGAGTAGAGCCCTGTTCCTGTATTATTGCCATCTGTTATTATCTATTCTTTCTAGCCCTTCCGATATCTTAGAGATCTAAGGGTGGTGGAATGGCAGATACCTCATTGCAGAACACTTCACCAAAGAGGGAGAACTCAATCCAAAGATGAGACAATGGGGAATGCAATGCAACTATTGTTCGACAATATCTTCTAAGATTGAATACCATGATTCATGCTGTTTGCTACACATCTCAACAATCGAAAAGCTTCCCAAATGCTCCAGAAAATACCCATGCATTGGCTAGGCAATTAATAGAGGGAAAGTACCTGTAACAGTAGAAGAAGAGCTTGATGTTGGTAAGGACAAGGCAAAACTGGGTAAGAAGTTGCATCCTAAGTGATTGATGGAGTCTCTTGGTCTCAAAACTGCATAAGTAGATATGTGAAAAATTACTTAAATTTATTTGTTGCCAGGTTTTACCAAGGGCTTTTGCCATGTTACATATCCTGTGACATACCACTTGACTGTGATATGAGATTGGTGTATTTGGAGAAGGAGGAACAGGATGAGCGAAATACCTATTTTGATGTGTGACACTGGCATGACTGCAAACATTTGGTTCCAACCAGCTACTCTGTACAAAATATATGCATCTCTGGATTCACTGCTTTTGCACTTCATGGTATCTCTATGGCTGAAAGAGCAAGAAGGAAGCAGGGCAGGGATGGATCAGTCTCTTTGTCTGCACTGACCCCACAATTGATGTTGCAACCATCAGCAGTGTTGAGTTATCAAGCAATGTTGGAATCTTTGTCCTTGTTAGTGGTAAGAGAAGAAGACCTCATATCATTATGTACCTTTAAAAAAATGAATGAGGCCAATAAGAATCCAGAGGAAGGAAGTACACAACATCTGGTACCTTCCATTGCTGAGCCTCCTCCTGCTAGCCTTCCAGGACATGGTGCAATTGAGCCTTGACTTGTCATCCAGAAGTAGAAGCTGCTGGAACAGCCTTGGATACCCCTTCAGTGGCTCAGTCAGTAAGGGTGCAACACAGTGTGGAGCACAGTTTAGAACACAGCAGGGCTTCTGGAGGTAAACCAGCTCCCTCACCTGATCAAGAACCTGCTCCAAAACACTCTCATCAGCAAGGACCCACTAGGAAATGAATGTCTCCAGGCATGGTTGACCTAGCATTGCATAGCACTATACTGGTATTCCTGTTAGAGGGGCTTCCCCCTGGGACAATTACATTTTCCATTTCTATTCCATGCCTCACTCCAGATGGACCTTAAACTACATGACTCCATTGGAAGTGAGATGGCTTCTATTGGTGGAGGCCTCTGAACACAGGAATTGATCTTCTTTGGTGGATGCAGTCAGGTGCACCTTTAGGCAGGTGACCTGTCATGACCCATCACACTCTCCAGGATAAAATTACATCTATCCCCACTTTTTTCCTCTTCCAATCTCTGACATATGATTTAATCACTGAGATCATCAAATATGTCTAGATAGATCACAACTCTGACACTTCCCAAGATGTCCTCAGTTTCATGTGCCCTGCTGCAGGATGATCACTCCCAACACCTCACACCTCAAATGATCACTCTGCAGGATCTGACTTTCACACAATCATCCTGCTGCTCAATCCTACTGTGGCTCAATCATCCCTGCTGCCTGAAACTCTTTATATATACATAGGAAAGACCTCCAATAATCATTATGGTGATAATGCCTGAAAGTAGCTGAATGCTAAAAATGGTAAGGAGTTAGCATTTGGGCTTTTTAGTGAGAGTACTGGGCAGTTCCCAAAAACTTGGGAGGAAAAAATGGTAAGTGATGTGCAATAATGGAAAGATGCTTAGCATGTTGAAGTTGGAGAAAGGCACCTTGCTGTTAATGGCTTAGCATGTTGGTAGTAAAAGTCACTAGCATAGATCTAGTGTGTAGGGATAAAGTACTATCCAAATG